>JBAPGN010001180.1:57892-92620 GCA_037355405.1 Vitis amurensis | reverse complement strand
AAGAGAGATTTCTTCACCCCCCCTTCCCAATGTTGCGTCCCACTCGAAACTGCAAGAACTTACTTTCATTTATCTGTGAAAAAAAATTGACTTTAGAAAAGGACTTGGAGTTGCCACTTATTTATATTTTTTAAAGGGAAAACAAAATAAGAAAGAAACCAATATGACTCCTTATTAGGAAAAGACATGTCATGCAAAAACATAATCGTGGATCCGGGGTCAGGTTACCTATTGGTAAGGTTCGTGGTGATCCGTAGCCCCTCTAAGCCCATATATGAGAACCTCTAACTAAAAACGAATTAAGAAAATGTGCATTAAATTAATATGATATCGAGAAAAATAATCATGCAAATTAAGTAAGTACAAAGTCATCAGTGAAAATCAATATAACACAAATAAAGAGAATCTAATCACAGAAAGCAAAATAAATAATAAGAGAATATCAAAATGATTTACTGAACTAAACTAAAAAAAGATCTCAAAAAAAAAGGGGCAGGCGGACAGAAAATTGCAAAGATTTATTAAAAAAACAATTTTTGTAATAAGTGGATTTCAATTTATTTATTACAAAATATTTTCTTCTAGTGATTGATTCATTTCCAATTTGATTTAATCTTTCAAAAAGAGTATTTACACTATTGGTATCAAAGAGAATTTATTACAAACTTCTCAATTGGCTAACAAAAAAATTATTTTTACTTGCTGTTTACAAAAAAAAAATGAATGAATTTTTACAATTTATTTACAAAAATATTTCCAATGTTTCATTAAGAAAAGGATTTATAAAAAAATTTAAAAAAGACAACTTATTTGAAAAAGGAATTTAATTAAAAAGAAAAAAAATACTAAATCCCTCATTTTCCTAAAAAAATACTTTACCCATTTTAATTAGAGAAAATAATTCATTTAAAAAAAGACATTTTTGGACAATTTTATTAAAGAGATTAATTTTGGTGACAACTTTATTTACAAAATAATTTGGAAATTTATTAAACAAAGAAATTTTGACAATTATTATTAAAAATAAATTTTCAAAATTCTATTAAAGTTTTTATTTTTATTTTATAAAAGCATTTTTCTGATTTTATTAATAAAAAACTTTCCTTTTATAAAAAATATTTCACACACATTATTAATTAATTAAACATAATTTTACTGAAGGTATCACTTATTTAAACAAAATTTCTGGTTGTTTCGACATCTAATTCTGTACACAACAATAAATATTTAATAATATTTACAAAACTAATAAAAATAAAACAAAATAAAATGGAAATAAAAACGGTACCCAAAACAAGCCTACAACAGTTCAATGTCTTCCTACAACTTTTCGAGTCTCACTTTCTTCCATGAAATTTTTGAAAAAATAAAAATGAGGATTCTAGATTTTTGAAAAAATAAAAATAAAAATTTGGGGATTCCGAGGAAAAGGTTTTAGAGAGAGGAGAAACTTAGAACAACCTAAAAGTACTCATAGTTTGAGAAAAGCATGTATTCGAAAAATTCGAGTCTTGATCCAGGGATCAGGTTATCTATTGAGAAAGTACCTCAAAGAGGCAACACCCCTCTAAGCCTTAAGAAGTCTCTACTAGCTAAGTTAAGGGAAATATGAAAATTAGTTAGTTGATTGAGGATACCTAGGTAGGCTAAGGTGATTTCAAAACTTTATTAGTACTAGCATGCCAAATAAAAATTCAAATCGCAAAATCATAAAGAAGATTAAGGGTGATACTTGGACTGCTTCTAAGCTCTAGTACAAGACATCAAAGTTAGCTTAAAAAAATAAAGCACACAACATGCATTCTATCATATAAAATCAAACAAACATCAAGGTAATCAAGGACAATATCAAACATGGATATAGTTCTCACTAATATACATATTCATAGAATTTCTTAGGGATATTATGGATATTCAATCATAAAAATATGATTTTTATTTCTTAGGGATAACAACAGATTGGAAACAATCATTAAGACCAATTTAAACAAAAATATTTAAAATATAAAAAATAATGAACAATGAGACACAAGATTTCAATGTGAAAAACCTTCAACACAATTGTGGAGTAAAAACCCATGAGTTTAAGACTGTTTATCTAAAATTCCACTATTCAAAATCACAAAGTTAAATATATTTACCTAACCGTTTTTATTGTAAAGACTTACTCTCTAGTACTTACAGCTTGATTCACATTCGCGATGCAATAACCTCCTATTGCTCCTTAATAGATCCTTTAGCCGCTCTGAAGGGATAAAGGTCTTCAAACCCAAAGATTAAATAACATTCCTGAATGAATGACGAAGGTGTGACACTTAGGCTTTCTCTCTTATGAAACCCTCTCTAGAGAAAATATGAGATTTCTAACAAATCTCCAAAAAATCTCTATGAATCTCTTAACCTTAAAGGGGTTTTATTAAGGGCTATTATAGGCCAAAGCTTGAAAGTGTCGGCATTGTCTACAGTAGGCGTGGGGAAGGTTTTTCAATTGAAATTGCGTGAAAAAGCTGTAGAAATTGCATGACTGCTCAGCCAACCTCATGGACTTCTTGAGCACCTTGGGTTTGAGCGACAATGATTCACTTGAGCACTCTAGCTGTTGAGCAACTCCAATGTTGCTTGAGCGGCGGTACCATTCTTTTCAAAAACCCAATTTTGAATCTTTTTAATTTCAAACAAAAAACGATCCTCTTAATACCTTAATGATTATGACTCAAAGTGCTATTTGGAGTTAGGCCTATAATCAATCCTTTTAAACCAGCTCTTTGAGTATGTAAGTTTTAGGCCCTTTTAACTCAATGGGCATGTTAAGGGTCCTTTGGAAAAGCAATTTTACTCATTTGTGCAAGTTTTGGATGTTTTTGTTATGTAATTTGATCACCAAAACAATCCAGATTGAGGAAGTTATTGAAATCGCATGGCAAAGCATGAAGGAGCTAAATTCCAGAAGAACCAGCTTGGAGCTCATAATGCCCTTTGCCAAGTCGTTTCAAAGTAGCAAGGAGAGAAAGCAAGGAGAAGAAGGAAAACAGAGTAAAGAAAACAGGGGACAGAAGCTGCAGTCTTCTTTTCCCCAACTTTTTTGGAGCACTTCCCTGGACTCCCGAGTCCATTTCTACATTCTAATATCCATTTCAAAGCTCAGGAAAATCAAAGAATCCATGCTTCAAATGGGCACAATTTGGAAGGTTGAAATGAAGGAGTTAAGCATGGAACTGATCACTCCCAAAGTGTTGCGAAATCAGCCTTTGTTGCGAGATGTCGCAAACATTTTGTACAGTGCTAATGAAATTCCCTCCTGAAGCTACCCGTATATGCCGCAGTGGAACGCTGAGAACCTCAAAAGTTGAGCCAACTCACAGCCCTGTGAAGATAGCATGTTTGTTGCGAAATTTATTCGCAGCCCTCTTGAGTCTGCCGAAACATCCCGTCAGACACCATTTCTCCTGCGAAATGTCCTGAAGGCTCCGATATTGTGCACCGACTCTTTTGGATATTTTCTTAGATATTTTTTGTATAAATTTCCATTTCCCCTTGTACCAGCCAGCTCATGTAATTTCCTTTAGCTAGGAAGTATCCAAGGAAGGGGTAAATTACCTTCCTATATAAACTCTCTTGTAAACACTAAAAAGGGGAACGTTAGATGCTCGGATAATATATCTAATACGAATATACAGAGCTTGCTCTGTTTTTCCTTCTCTTCATTTTTTCATTTCTTTTCTTTCTAGCCAACCAAACCTGAGGATTTTTCTCAAGGATGAGAGGCTAAGCTCTTTGTCTCTTGAGTTGAGAACCGGGTAAGTTTTCACAATGCCATAATGTGGAAGATTTGTTGTTTAGTTTTGATGAAGAGAAAAGTGTAACCGTTAATGGTTTTTATCTTTTTAAGTAACTTAAAATCGCCTTTAAATTCACCTGGGCCAACACTTGGTAATGCAAGTGAATCTCCGTTCAGTTGAGAATGCACTAGTTTACCCCATTGGCGAGCCTGGGCAGGTGGTTTGAAGGTAGAATTCTGAATAGCAACCGCTTGGTAAGCTGTTTGGACTCCAAGGGAGACATCCATTAGTTTATCTCTTGCGAGCTTTTGACGGGTAATCCAAGTTAAAGGATCAGCCTTGAAATGGCAAAGTGCTAGGTGAAAGGTATGAAGCCATTGCAAGATGCATCAGTGAGAGGGATTTAGTGTTTTGAACCCATTAAAGGGAAGCATCTGTACAACACCGGTTGGAGAAGGAACTATATGTTAATTCTCTAAATGCGAGGAAAAGAAACAAGTGACCGGAACTCCCTTTTTGTATGAGGAATCTGAGCCTATGATCTGAAACTCCAAGAAACAACTTTTCTTTATAAGTAAAATCAGTTTCTATTTTTGGTTAGTTTAAAACCAAACCTTTTTTTCATTCAAACAAATTTATGTTTCTTTTTAAAGCTAACCTTGAAATGAAAAGGCACCAATTCATCTTTGAATTAATATCAATTGTGAAGTGAAAACCCATCCCAGTGGACGATCCTAGAGCCAACTATGCTATAGTAGCTTTGTCTTTGCTTACCTAGTATATGGTGTAATAGGTTATAAATTTGTGATTACTCCCTCATTCAAGGAGCACCAGCTGGACATGAATCAACTGATACACCAATTGGGCACGAATCAAATGGCGCCGTTGCCGGGATGGTGCCACTTTACAGTGATATCACCTTTTCAGAGTACTTGTGATCTTCATCACAAGTTTGGTGACTTTTCTTTCCTTTTTACTAACTCTTTTATTTCTTTATGTTCATATTTTAGTATACCTTTTCGTTTTTAGTTTACCTTAATTTCTTTCTTTGAATTGTTTTTCTTTTGTTTTATTTGTTTTCTCTGTTTTAATTCACAAATTGCTAGTTGTGCATGCCATATTGAATATCATAGTAGAGGAAGCCATGAACTTTATGAGTATATGGCTGAAGTTTCAAGAGGATGGGATGAACCAAATGCTAGAGATATGAGAAGAATGACGTCTCAACCTAATGCTAAGGATGAGATGTATATTTTTAAATGATGGCATAGACATGAAGGCAAAGTATGGCAGCTATGGCAAGGAGATTGGAAAAGCTAGAAATGACGAATATGCAACCAGTGCAAGCCATCTCTCAGACACCATTGCAAGCTATGCCTTGTGCCATTTGTCTATCTTATGAGCACTTGGTGGATGAGTGTCCTATACCATTCCAACCGAGAGGGAAATGTTTGGTGATTGCAACACCTACAATTCCAATTGGAGGGACCATCCAAATTTCTCTTGGAAACCACAGCCACCTCAGTATCAGCAACCTGCTCAAGCACCCACAGCAAAGCCTCAATCCTTGAACAAGCTATGATGAATCTTAGCAAGATCGTGGGAGACTTTGTTGGAGCTCAAGAAGCCATCAATGCTTCAAGTCGATCAAAGAATTGATAGAATGGAGAGTATGTTGAATAAAAGGATGGATGAAATGCAAAATGATATGAACCAAAAGTTTGATAATCTCCAAGATTCAATCTCAAGGTTTGCCAACCTCAACACAATGCAAGAGAAAGAAAACTTTCCTTCTCAAGCCTTATCAAAATCCATGAGTATCCTATGAACATGGGAGGCTCAAGAGGGAGAAATCTTCAACTGGTGAAGGAAAGTTGAAGAGGTTATCACTCTGAGGAGTGGTAAAGAGGTGATCCTGCCCACATGCAAGCAGAGCAATAAGGTAGAGAGTGGAAACAGAGAAAAGAAAGAGGTGAGGAGATCAAAGGAAAAAAAAAGGGGAAAAAGCATAGAGAAAGATCGGCTTATGATTGTTAAAGAAACAAGAGAGAACACAGAGGATAGTCATCAAAGGAAAATTGATGATGGAAACACAATGCCTCCCTTTTCTCCAAGCTTTGTATGAGAAAATCATACAAACAAAGTTCTCAGGAGGGATGCCTAACTTCATATGGGAATCCGGGCAAGCTAAAATTCAGGATCAAATTTTTTGTGGAACCTTAGTCCTTTTTAAAGAAGCTAGCGTAGTCCATATCTTTTGGTGTTTGTTAATTTCTTGTTTTAATTTTTGATTTCAATGCTTTAATTCTGTTTGTTTTGATGTAATATAGGTTTTTGGATGATCAAAATCAAGAGGAATTGCAAAGAAATTGAAGGAAAAAAATCGGAGCAAAATCGGAGTCAAACGGAGCGAAAAACAAGGGAAAAACAGGGGTCTGCGAGATTTCGCAGCCTCTGCGAAATCGGCATTTTGTTGCCAAACCATTCCGCAACACTTTGGACTCCTCTGCGAAAATTTTCGCAGCTGCGAAAACCACTTTTGGCACACGAGTGCCACTTCGCAGCACAGTGACTCCCATTTCGCAGCTGCGAAACGGCTGCGAAGCTCCAAAGCGTGAAAGATCCCATTTTCGCAGGGAAAGCTCCATTTGGAAGAGGATTTGGCAGCTGCGAAACCACCTTTTGGCACACGAGTGCCACTTCGCAGCACAGGAGCATCCATTTGGCAGCTGCGAAACGCATTGCAAAGTGGTAAAGCCTGATTTCGCACTAAAAGCTCCATTCCGCAAAGGATTTCGCGGCTGCGAAACCACCTTTTGGCACACGAGTGCCATTTTGCAGCACAGTGACCCTCATTTCGCAACTGCGAAATGGCTGCGAAATGGCTGTGAAATCCCAAAACATGAAAAATCCCAATTTCACAGCCGCACCCCATTTCGGCAACTGTTTGACACATTTTGATCACTTCCTGAAGTTAAAATTATGCATGCAATATCTCGTTGGAAAGCTTGGGAAGTCAGGAGTCTATATCTTCAAACGGTGCTCGATTTGGATTTGAAACGGAAAAGTTATGGTTGTTTGAAGATGACTGTGCAAACCATGAACGGAAATGTCGCACCTCCATTTTGCTACTGTTGGATACATTTTTGAAGCACTTACTGGAGCTCAAATTATGCATACGATATCTCGTTTTAAATCTTGGGAAGTCAGGAGTCCAGAGCTTCAAACAGTATGCAATTTGGAGGTGAAATGAAGAAGTTATGGCCGTTTGAAGACAAGTGCGCAAAGTTGAGCGAGAATTTCGCAGCCGAGACGCCATTTGGTTTTTTACCTGCGAAATCACTTTTGAGCTTTGAAATGGCTGCAAAATGATCTCCAAACTTCGAAATGGCTGCGAAATCACCTCCAAGCATCGAAATGGCCTTCAAATTGCGAAATTGACTTGCGAGATGGAGGAAGGTTTGCAAAAACACCTTGCAAAGCCAAGAGAAGTTGCTAAGATGCCAACAGAACCTCACAATCATGCATCTTGAAGAGGAGAGCCCCCATGCACCACTGGGACACAGCGCACACCAGCCTCAACAACATCCATTTTTAACGCTCCCCAAAACCATCAAAAGCCCCATAGCTCCAAACTGAGAGCGTCCTCAGTCGAGGAGACTATGCCAATTAAGAGACTTATCAGAACAAGAGCCCAAAGTCCTGATCCAACCCACTCAAGAGGCCACCATAAGTTGGCATCGCTCCACAGGACCTTTCCATACTTTGATGCTCTCTTTAACTTTTGTCTTTACTTATTATATTAGTATACATAATTCATGTTGTTGAAAATGTCTTAATATTCTGAGATGGATGTAATTATGATGATGCATCATAAACATAGAACATCTATTTTTGTTAATATGGACATTTTCCTTAATTTCCTCTACTCACTAACTCTTATGTTTCTTTGAAAACATGTGGTTGGTCCTATACGACCTCAAACTCCCATGTCACTAAAGGAGGACCACTTCTCCCTATTTTCAATCGTTTTGTCACATTGAGGACAATGTTCAGCTTGTGTTGGGGAGAGTTGAGGAAGTAAGTACCTGGTTAATAATGCTAAGTTATGTTGGTAATTTCAGTTGCTTTGTTTGCTTAATTTAAAAGTGTATGTGCTGTTAACTCCATGGATATTAAGGATTACCTCTCAAAATTAAATGAAGAAAGTCGAGTTTCAAACTTGGATTACATGAGTCTTAGAGTTTGTTAATATTGCTCTTCTAAAAGTTGATGAATTGTTGAAACTCCACATGCATGCAAACTTATCTCTTCCCACCTTGAAGCTACTCGCGAAGGCACATGACATTAGATTCGGTTATAAAGATGTGAAACTATCTCATCCTCTAAGCTTGGAGAAATGCATAATTTGACGACATTTAAACCTCTCTTTAATAGTGTTTGGGACACTCATAAAGAACCAATGAGTCGGTTCTAAAAAAAGAAAAAAAAAAAAAAAAAAAAAAAAAAAAAAACTTCTTTGTCTTGCTTTGAATACCTGAGCATAGTCCGAAGGGGTGGCCGAAAGCCCTTTAAAGCCTGGTGCCACAAGCCTTTAATTGGTTGGGAAGTCCGCGATCCTCTGCTTGTTCATGGTGAATTGGTTTAAGCCTTTAAAGTAAGTGAAAAGAATTGTGAAAATAAAGGTGGCGTTTCCTAGCACTATCAGAGATGTTAATTTGCTAAGCTTAAGAAAGACTTGTGGGGGAGATATGTTAATCCAAACTATACTCGGAAGCTAATCAACATACACTTAGCTTTTAGTGGAAGAATTTGAATTGGATCTGTTGAGAGTGGTAAAATTCTCGGTTGATGCTTAAACTTGCACATAATATCCTTCTTTTGTACCTATGATCAAAGTGAATGCTTTTGAAAACTCTTATTATAGGTTGAGTTTCACATCTTTATTGATCCCATGGATGTCCATCATTGGCACTCAACCATTTTTTGGAAGTGATTTGCATGATCCCTTTTAATTATATTATTATAGTTACTTAGTTTTTATCTCACCCATTGCTTCAAGGACTAGCAATATGTTCCGGTTGGGGGGAGTGATTAACTAACTCAAATGCTATTATTAGCCTAATAATCAATCCTTTAACCACTTTTGAGAGTAGTTTAGGCCTTTTTAAACTCAATTGGCATGTTAAGGGGTCCTTGAAAGCAATTTTTACTCATTTTGTTGGCAGAGTTTTGGTGTTTTTGTTAGAAATTGATCACTCAAAACAATCAAGATTGAGGAGAGTTATTTGAAAATTCCATGGCAAAGAAGCAATGAAAGCTCAAATTCATGAAAGAACCAAGCCTTTGAGCTCCATAGCCCTTTGCAAAAGCGTTCAAAAGTATGCAAGGAGAGAAGCAAGGAAAAAGAGGAAACAGAATGAAAAAACAGGGCAGCAGCCTGCAGTCTTCTTTCCCACTTTTGGAGCACTTCCCGAAGTCCATTTTCTACATTCTATATACCATTTCAAAGCTCAGGAAGTCAAGAATCCAATGCTTCAAACGGTACACAATTTGGAGTTGAAATGAAGGAGTTACAGCCATTGGAAGCTGATCACTCCAAAGTGTTGCGAAATCAGCCTTTTGTTGCGAGAATTTCGCAACCTTTTTGTACAGTGCTATGGAATTCCTCCTCAAGCTACCCGATATATGCCGCAAGCTGGAACGCTGAGAACCTCAAGTTGGAAGCCAACTTTGCAGCCCTGTGAAGATAGCAAATTTGTTGCGAAAATTATTCGCAGCCCTCTTGAGTGTCTGACGGAAAAATCTACGTCGCAGACACCAAATTTTCCTGCGAAATGGTTCCTGAAGGCTCCTGAATAATTTGTGCACCGGACTCTTTTGGATATTTTTCGTTCACGATATTTTTGTATAAATTTCCATTTCTCCTTGTATCAGCCACTCATGTAATTCCTTAGCTTAGGAATATCCAAAGGAAGGGAAATTACCTTCCTATATAGAACTCTCTTGTAAACACTAAAGGGACGTTAGATGCTCGGATAATATATCATACTATAGAATCATCAGAGCCTGCTCTGTTTTTCCTTCTCTTTCAATTTTTCATGTTCTTTTTCTTTCTAGCAACCAACTCTGAGGATTTTTCTCAGAGGATGAAGAGGCTAAGCTCTTTGTCTCTTGGAGGTGAGGAAAGCCGGCGTAATGTAGTTCACATGCATAATGTTGGAAGTTTTTGTTGTTTTAGTTTTTAAATGAAAGAAAGTTGTAACTCGTTATGGTTTTTATCTTTTTAGTTAACTTAAAACGCCTTAATTCACCTGGGCCAACACTTGGTAATCGCAAGTGATCTCCGTTCAACCATGGAGATGCACTAGTTTTACCCCTTGCGAGCCTTTGGGGAGGTGGTTGAAAGGTAGGATTTTCTAGATAGCCAAACACTTGGTAAAGCTTTTGGATCCAAGGAGACATCCATTTAGTTATCTCTTGCGAGCTTTGACCGGTGTTAATCCAAGGTTTATAAGATCACCTTGAATGGCAAGTGGCTAGGTAGAGGTTGTAGCCTTGCAAGCTGCACAGCTAGCAGCTGAGAGGGATTTAGTGTTTGAACTCCATTAGAAGGGAAAGCATCTGACAACACCGGTTTGGAGAAGAACTATATGTTTAATTTCTCTAATGCGAGGAAAAGAAACAAGTGACCTTTGACACCCTTTTTGTATGAGGAATCGAGCCTAGTGATCTGAAACTGCCAAGAAACAACCTTTTCTTTAAAGTAAAATCAGGTTTCTATTTTTGGTTAGTTTAAAACCAAAACCTTTTTTCATTCAAACAAATTTAAATGTTGTTCTTAAAGCTAACCTTGAAAAAGGACCAATTCATCTTTGAATATTATAATCAATTGTGAAGTGAAAACCCATCCCAGTGGAAACGACCTAGAGTCCCTATGTATACGTTAGGCTCTGTCTTGCTACCTAGTAATATATGCGGTACTAGGTTATAAAGTTTTGTTGATTACTCCCATTCAAGGAGCACCAGCTGGACATGAATCAGCTGATACCAGACAATTGGGCACGAAATCAACTTAACATAGGCCTATTTTCCACAAGCCAATCTCTTGTAGACAATACTTGTTCGCGTTTGACGAAAACAACAACCCTTGAATCTTCAAGTAAAGAGCAAGGTGAACTATTTAAAAAGATCTTCTATGACCAAACATAAAAAAAGAACAAAATTTGCCACATCTATACAAGACTTACTAATTTCAACAAAAGACAATTGTTTTACAATAAATAAACATTTCTTAATAAATAAAGATTATATCAAGACTAAATTCTTATCATAAAAGAATAAAATTAAAAGACAATGGTTTTTCTCAACATTTATATAAGAAGCGAAAGACTTAGAAAAATACTATGCTTACATGGAAAAAAAACCAAGCCAAATCTTCCCCCAAGTTTTTCAGGTTTGAAATGTATGCATTTAATAATGAGATAAACTACCCTTTGTAAAAAAAGGGAATTAAATGTTCAAAATAGGATAACATAGATTTGGATAAGCCACAAATAAATAAGACTTGGTGTCAACACATCCTCCATTCAAAGAAATAAAATTACAAGTTCATAATACAAAAATAATAGCCTCACCTTTTAAGATTATAAATAAAAGAAATATGAATAAAGATCTAATATTAGGACTTCAACAACAAGGAAATTATACAAATTAATATCTTAAAACTATTTCCACTAAAATGGAAAGAATAGAAGATCAATTAGTTGTACTAACCACAACTTAGATAACCCCAAAACATATAGTAAACAAAAACATAGACAAAGATAGACCAATATTTAAACCCATAGAAAGACTAGATGAACAAGTAGTAAAACTTAAAGAATTGCCCTTAAATCCTCTTATTAATGAATTGGTGAAAAGACTAGATTAGTTAGACATCTCTAAACCCTTTACCTCAGGTACTAAGATTATAAACACAACAAACGATTCTTCTAAAATGAAAATAGAAGAATTAGAAAATATATTTAAAACAAATGAAGATTTACAAATTAATAAGATGCATAACTACCAACCAAGACCTAAAACAAGAAATTATTACCTCAAACCAACTCTCCTAGATATACAATATAAAGAAAGATGGTTATAATATAAAGGATTATAAAGGTAATCTTGATAGGTGATAGCACTACCTTGTTAGATTAAAGACACCAATTCAAGGGGAGTTTGCACGTTGTGGATAGTAGCATGGACTTGAGCTTTGTCTCATTATTTACATAAGGTATTGGAGTGATGTTGATTATTTGTAGTGGGATGTTGAATCAACTTAGAATTGGATTTTTGGAGGGCGAGCTAAGTATCCTGGGTCCCAGTGGTCTCAAATTTGAGTTCATATACCATGATAACAAGTTTATGAGAGTTGGAATAACTCTAGGTTCATTCTTGTGTATACGGGCATTTTGGTAATTATGCAAGGTTGCACAAGGGATATGAATTGGGCTAATTGATTAATTAGATGACCCTATGTGGTTAATTAATCAATTAAGACTCATTTTGGGCTAGATTAAGTAACCTAAGCCTTGATGTGCTCAAGTCACTTAAGCTTAGTTGACAATCCTATAAATACCCCTTTAAGGGTTACGGTTTCCTAATGACTTTCAGTTAGTTGTCTTCCGCCTTTAGAGAGATAAGGTAGATATATATACTTAATAGTGTATATAAATATAATATATATAAAATAATATTATATAAGAGAGAGATGAGAGAGAGAGAAGAGAGATTAGAGTAACAAAGTTTCCACCTTTCCATTGCCTACACTTTGGATTGCTAGGATCGTGATTCGAGTCATCAAGTAGAAGATATTTGGTGTACGAGACCTTTAGACTTCTTCTTCTCTATGTGGAATTGATCTAGGAACATTCAAATCTAGGTAATGTGTCATAATATATCTAGATCTATAAGTTAAAATAAATGGGTTTTTATGCCAATTTAAATTTCACTGCAATAGATTTAGAGATGCCTAGGGATAGATGTATGCACCCTATGAGATCCAAGGATGGGGAATGAACTAATCCAGAGTTCCCAACATGATGTTTCTCATGGGACTTGGATAGTTCCCTTAGTTGTACCACCTATGACACTATTTTACAATAACAATGCTTGGTGGCACAGTCTAAAGACTTAAAGAACCATTAAAAGGGTAAACAACTTGAGAAGAAATACCACCTTATTTGTGAGATTGTGCAAAGAGGTGATATAGCTATAGAGAAGATACCTTCCATGGAAAACCTTGTGGATCCCTTTACCAAGAATTTGATGATCAAAGGGATAACATAGGGGTCAAATGTATTCACATGATGCTTTGAAGGTTAATAGGAGATGGTTTGTATAAAACCATAAAAAACTTGACATGATGTAAAAAATAAATGGTTTTCATTAATTTTATAATTTAATTCCAGTTTCCTATATACTATCATTTTCTTACATTATGTATGTTGAGCATTTTGACCTACATCACTTGCATTGTACATAAATTGGATGCATTAGGAGTTGCACGAAAGATTCAAGTTATAGTTTCCTTGAAAGTAGATGAGTAGTTCATAACCAATTCATGGACCTAGATAATCCATTTGAAGTTGTTGTGAATTACCTTTTAATTGGAGGGATGACTTGTCTTAGTTGTCAGAATGGGTTTCCCATGATGAGTGCATTAGTATGTATAGTTACATATTGGACAGAACCTATGGTGAGTCATGACATTGGCTATTGGGTACTCATGACTTCACTAAGCTCCTATGTTGTATGAGCTCTCAACCTTGAGAGAATATTGAGTTAATACTGAGGTCTTTAGCGACTTTAACCTATAGGTGAGACCCTATGGTGATTATATATTCCCTATGGATTGAGTCACTATTGTTTAAGACATGCATAGATGCAATAGGTATTTTATGCATAGGCACCTCAATATCTTATAGGTTTGAGACAATGTGTCCCCTTGGGCAATCCTAAAGGCATATGCTCATGACAACTATGGTCATACTATTTTCTTAAGTAGAATTTGACATACGCTCTTTGAGAGATAGATTATGTCAGTTATATTAAGAAACTTGGATCTCTACATTGTTGGGAAACCCTAGATTGCTACATTCTCATGCTTTGGATCATTAGAGTGCATGTAATCCTATCCTAGTCTTTCTAGATCTAAACATAACAGAAAACTTGGTATTTAAAAACTAAAAACATACCATAGATCTAGAGAAAAGTGGCATACCTATGATCTTGATGTTCCCAGATTGATTTCTATCGATATAAAAACCTCCATAGGTGTAGAAGATCTCGTAAACTCAGTCATCTTCCATTGAATGATTTCTCTCCTTGAATCTAAGCACTAAGATGGTAGAGATCTTAGGGTTGAAGGTTAAGGTTCTCTCCTTAAAGTGAAGGGAGAGAATGACAAGATTGAAGCCTTAACCCCTAAGAGAGATGTTTACAGGCTTCCTATTGGGCTTAAGTGACTTAAGCCCACTATAGGCTTGGGTAATTTAATCTAGCCCAAAAATGTTGCTAATTGATTAATTAACCCAATAGGGGTCTATTTAATCAATTAGTTCAGTCCAGAGATACTGCTCACTTATCCTTGTGCAACCTTACATAATTATCAAACTGCCCTTATGCATATAAGTGAACTAAAAACCCCAATCCAACCCTAATAAACCATGCCATCAAGCTCAAACATGACAATTGGGACTCATAGGTTAGTACTAGCTTCCTTAGAATATAATTCTGAAGTTGACTCAAATCCTACTACAAATAGTCAACTATACTCCAATAGCTTATGTATATTACAACAAGACACTAAGTGCTCAAGTTTGTGACTTGCTATCCACTGTATATAGTCTTTTCATGAATTAGTTGTTCGTAGTTTAACAAGGTGAAAACTATCAACCTTTTAAGACTACCTCTACAATCCTTGAATTACAAATCCTCCTATTGTGTGATCAAATGACATACTTTACCTTATTATGAGCATATGTTAAATTCCATTAAAGGAATTACTACGAGCCCACAAAATTCATGATCACATATCCTTAGGGTCAACCAAGGAGACACATTATCTCAAAGTCCATGAGATATCATGGTGCCTCTATTGAAAATATCTATTGCTACCAGAATCCATCAATAGTAACCTAATCCATAGGGAATATATGATCACTTTAGGATCTTACCCGTAGATTAAAGTCATTGCCAACTTCTACACAAGTTCAATATTCTCTCAAAATTAACAGACAATACAGTGTAGTTGATTACTACTCAAAAAGTGCTATTTGATTAGCCTATAATCAATCCTTTTTACCACTTTTGAGTAGTAGTTTAGGCCTTTTAACTCAATTGGCATGTTAAGGGTCCTTGAAAGCAATTTTACTCATTTTGTGCAAGTTTTGGTGTTTTTGTTATATTTGATCACCAAAACCAAGTCAAATATCTGGAGGAGAGCTATGAAGGAATCTTGGCAAAGCTAGAAGTCATTTGCCAAGAGTAAATCCGCGATTTGCAAGAGAAAAAGCAATAGAGGATCAGCCAATGGAGCATATTCTTGAATGACAGTCACAGGCACCACTTTTGGGGCATTTCCTGAAGTCCAAATGATGCATGTATATACCATTTCAAAGCTTTGGAAGTCAACAATCAATGCTTCAACGGTGTGCGATTTAGGAGTGAAATGAGGAAATTGCAGCTGTTACAAGCAGACACTTCCCAAGTGTGCGAAATCACCCTTTTGTTGCGAAGTGAATTCGCAACACTTTTTGTACAGGTAGAATTGTTTCTTCTTGCTGACGATGCCCTAATTTATGCGCGAGGAGGGAAGCTAGGAACCTGCAAGATGGAAGCCATATTTGCAGGCCTGTGAAGATAAGCTTGGTGTTGCGAAAATATTTCCGCAGCCGCTCGATTGGGTGTCTGCGAAATTTCGCACACAAAACCGATTTATGTTGGTTATCCTCCTGGCGAACAGTTCTGGCTTCGCTGAAGAACTTCCGACAAGCTGCTAACCAATTTGTTCCTTCTTATTTGTGGAATTTGTAAAATTGGAGGCTACAGAAGGAGTATTTTGGGGATTTTAGACAATGAATGGGCCGTCAACGACATAAAAGAGTGGCACCGGAGATAATTTCACCTATTAGCACATTATTTGTGTGTCTATATCGGTTACCAAAATACTCCCTAAGTGTCAAGGCGGCTCCGCGTCATTAACAAAGATTCTCATCGCTTACCGTATAGCATTTTAAGCGCTCCCAGTAGAGTAAAGAAAGACTAATTGATGTATGTCTTTGTAATACAATTAGTTTTAGTGAATCTATTATTCATATATATTACACTGCCTCCGGGAGCACTGCTTCTCAGAGGAGGGGTGCCTTCTGTAAGAGTTTGGTAAGAGAGCGGGCTTGAAGGCTGAAGTTCATATTTTTCTTCTTCTCTGAAACCCTCGCTATTATCGGTCATTACACCTATGTCGTCAGTACTCTCTGTACTATTCCTTGTTCTTAAGTTTATCTTATTCTTTCGCTCGCAAAGATTATAGTCGAAACTCTCGGCAGAGTACGAAGAAGAAGAGATCTTCTTATCCCCTCTACCAGAGCAATGAGTAAACTAAACCGTTGCTAATTGCCGAAAATTTCCACCTCCTGGAGCTAAGGCAATAAAGCACGGAGGGGAGGTGAGTCCAAGGTGCAAGAGATGCGTGCAAAGCTCAATGTGGTTTTTTTAGCTATAATGAGAGGAAGTCGAAATGGCCTTTACGTGATTTCAATCCGCTTTTTTTGTAGTTGATACGTTAAAACACCACGGGAGTCGCCTGGCCAACCACTTGGTAAGTGGCAAGTGAGTTCCAACCTATGGAAAGCCACTAGTTTTTGGAGCCTCCATTTCGCGGAGTGCCTACTTCCCGGTCCAGGTCCATTGACTTTTATGGCGATAGGCTCATTCATCTAGAAATAAAATGCCCAACACTTGATAAGCTTTGACCTCCTAAGGAGGCATCCATTAGTCTAGTCACACCTCCTCTGTATCGAGCTTTTTTGGGACAAGGGAGCCATTGGGGAATATAAATTCCGGAGATGGTTGAGGATCACTAATTGAACTGGTTTAACGCAGAACTTAGCTTGTAGGAGGAATTTGAACCATTGATTAAAGTCAAAGTTGATATAGCATCCATACTCAGTGAGTAGTAGATAAAGTGATTAATCCACATATGGAAGGAATGAATCTGTACATCATCCGCCCGGTATTAAGAAGAATGGACCATATGTTGCGTGAAGATGGTACCTTCCTCTAACGAGAGGAGAGGAAACCATCTGAACCATGGTGCCTCCAGACCTTTGATTCCTTTTTTGCAAAGACTCCACCTGGATCCCAAGCCCGTATCCTATACTCTTTCAAGGAATTGTTTTTCCTTTTCCTAAGTTTTAATTTCCAAAATCTCTGTTCAACGTTTTGTTTCTAATTTTTTTTTAATTTTTTTATTACAGATGATTATAGTTTAAGTCTAAAACCATCACCCTCAAGCTTTGTTGTATTTCCACTTCTTTTACTAACCTCTTGAACAATGAAACATTGAACCAACTAATTCAAATTTGGAATTGGGTATAACATGATTCTGCTGTAAACATTCCACAGTGGAACGACCTCTAGAGCCACTATACTATAGGTCCAGCTTTTCCATTTGCCTACCCCAGATCTATCGTATGGTGTTTCTAACATGGTCAAATAAGACAACCTTTTTATGTTTCTCGAGTACATCAGTTCCCTGGCATCAACCTTGGGTGAGCACCAGGCTGGAGCAGTGATCGAAATATCAGCTGAGACAAATAACCATTGCCGGCTAATGAAAACTACAAAGAATAAAGTACGACTGGTGAAGCATGTGTAGACCAAACCATAACCCTCAATTTCAGTCTAACAATGTACGTAGGATTGAGATACTTTCTACAAGCTGAGAGGAGTCCATACCATTTGAGCTACCTGTCCACTATTACAGAGATTATGAGTCACAAGGTTCTGAAGCTAAGTTCTTAAAGTCTCCGTTGGTGCTACAAACTAGGGAGTCCTACAGAAATCACAAATCTTTGGGAATCGTCCCTTATGTAACAGAATTATATTGAAGGTTTTAGGCCTAGATCCTCACCTTAGTGAAATCTTGCTAGTTTGAGTAGTAACACTACACGTATGTCTGGATCTACGTTTTGATTTTTTAGTTGAAAGGAGGATTTTGATTGACTGTGAGAACTTGATTGTTTTTACTGAGTGCATTTAGATTTGATGTTATTTTCTGCCGATCTCGCTATAGGTTTAGAATACGATAGCTATACATCTATTTAAATTTATAAAACAATTTAACTTTGGAGATATAAGTAAAAAAACTCTAGACTTATGCATACATAATGGATTAACTATGTTTAACCCAATATATTTTGCTTTTGGAGGTTTATTGATGCCATTCTTTTCAAGGCGGTTTTGAATAAAATCTAATCCAAATTAACTTAAAATTTTTATTTCGACCTTACATAGTGGATCATCACCAAAGAGAATCATTCACTGGTAAAGACAATATCACACGTAGAGGATCCTATATTGATCCAAGCTGGAAATCAATTTCTAAGAGGCTCTCAATCAGGTGATACGGAGTCTGCATGGGCTTTCAAGCCGGAATCTAATGGATACTCCTTAGTTGGGTGAGAATAAGCAATCAGTCATCGTACTGTGCCGCCTATGGTTGAGCTGGCAAGCCAGAGACTCCAATACGACGTGAATGCCACATACATTCGATTACATTGTTAGGTAGAGGGATGCTGAAGAAACTCTGAGGGAGAAATACTATCGTTGCTTGTTGGACTTTAGTTGGGCCTCGTAGTAAAATTGCTGGCCATTTGAGAGTGCATCGAGAACTTAGACCAACAAACACGGAATTTTGGTGGCCTCCCTTTTATAACTGAGTGGAGGAAGTGAGTCAAGAGTTAAATAATAAGGATTGGCGAGGAAATTCTCACATACGGTTTTTTTCTTCCACGATGACGATTTCTGCGACAGAGGGATGAACTCTTCGGGAGCACTGAGCAAGGAATCTGAAAAAGAGAACATTCTAAGCATGTGTGCCTATTTAATGATGACTGCCAGAGATGCTCTCTAGGATCAGATATGAGGAGGTAGATAAGCCTGTTAAGTAGGTCGGCGAGCAACGTTGCGAGTGGTATGGTGGAAAGTGCCCTATAGAGACAGAGGCCATTCTGCAAACAATTCGACAATGCTATTTGAGACAAAGAAGAATACAAATTAGAATATTGCTTAGGTGCAACCTACTGTGTATGCTGTGGTCACAGGAGGCTCACAGGCAACTGGCATTATTCTTATTCTGGTTTCACTCAAGAATATAGCTGCAAGTTGTGGAATCCTGACTAGTTGTAAGGAACCGTTATAGATTAGGATAACTTGTTGGGTATTTGCATTATCTAAATCAAAAAACAAAGCCTGCATGCCACCTATGGGGTTAGTTTGACTAATTTGTAGTTAGATCCGAGCAAGGAGTTCGTGTGGGTGATCTTCCACGCCTAGTAAAGTAATAGGTAAATGAACATAAACTGCGTAAATCTTTGAATGGTGACATCAGGATGATCCAAACTTAGCACTCTGGATGATTTAACTCATAGAGCCCTGATTCCAAAGAAACTGAATATCAAAAAGGAACAACTGTGAGAAGAGAGTTACTATAGGAAAGTCAAGCGCCGATCGCAATGTCGAAGGTTATAATTTAAGGTAAGGTTGTTGTAAAGAAGAGTTTAAGCCTAAAGGGGCACGTGTATACACGCATATTGATTTATCTACATAATGATAGGCAATAACTAGCGATTCTAATGAGAGGATGGTGAATAATCGGCGTACCACTAATTGAAGAAGTATCTATAAGGAACAGGTCATATCCCAGAGAATTGATACGTGCTTGTAGTCCCCTCTGAAAAGAGTAGAAGTAAAAAACAGGAGAGAGCCCGAGGGATTAAGACATCCATAATTGCTGACCCCAAAGAATAAAATGGAGGAGAAGGTTTAGAATATAATACTAGGAAGCCAACCCTATAAGTTCACCTGGCGAAATCGATCTATTAACACGAGTAAATGAAAGCACTCTTAAGAGTAACAATATTTCTATGGGAATACAGAGAGCATTTTGATAGAGTAATGTTAACTGCTCCACACAAATTGCTCTCACAGTCGAGAGGACAGGCCTTAACTACAGGTAATAAGCCACTAGGTAAACAGTGCGCCCATGAGGGAGTCATCCCTGTCCAATGCCTGGGAAGTTAAGCTGTGGAGATGACTGTCAGCTCAGCAATTCTTAGAATCTTGCAGCTTTGGAAAGGATTTCTCCACATCTCCTACTTACTCGACACACAGACACGGTGCTGCATAAGTAATCCGTATGGAAGCGACATTATCTCCAAGTAAAAGCCTCAAACCCTAACACGACGCAATCATATGCACCTTTCACACTCATTATTCCACATGCAATATCAAAAATGGAGAGCAGGAAATTATTCACACTAGAAGGAGAGGCACTAGCACTATTAGAAGATATCCCCACACTTCCTAATAGGAAGATACCTGAGTAGACCGAATTTAGACATACACACGCATCTCTAATAGGGCAGTAGATATATGGAATTTTGGATATCACTATCATCGAGTAGACCAATAGAAGAGAATCAAGTGGAGCTCCTGCGGAAGATACATCAATAGAATACATAGGTAAATAGACACATCACATAACATGGGAAGGGGAATGTCGCGACTACTGACGAGAAGCACACTAACGTGATAATTTTGGGAGAGCAGTTCAGGGATCCTTGCGTATCTATGACAGAAATACGGTTTGACGAACATCCAATTGAATCTGCTACCACCTGGTTAGTAGGATTTATTGAGAAAATACACTTAGAGACAAACGACGACGAAGAATTATAGGTCTGGGAGTCTGAGAACATGCACTACTAATTACACAACACGCATCAATTGAGAGCCAGACATGCATGACCACCATGACAGGCATACAGCTAATCAGTTTCGAAGCCCGGCAACATAGCGACGTGCTCCACTAGAGATCCTTATCTAACACGAGTAACACGAGAGAAGATATTTCCTGGAGAGATGGAACATACACACTAGTACCGAGCAAACAGATAGAATAAGCCCATACCAAGGATAGGTCCTATGCACTAAAGGAAAGTGTAGTTAAGTCGGAATATTTTAATGTTTTTTCAATCTACTAATGTAAATTTCAAGATAATGATAGGAATTTCAATGCATATATTTTTGAGTAACTTGATTTAAATATGTCGATCCTATGATTCTAAACTGCAGCATAATGGTCTCTCTAAGAATTTTGTAGAGCTGTGTGATGATCATTATACCAAATAATGAAGAAATGTGGCGTCGACCAAAATTCACTTCATTGCTTCATACACCCTAAGACGTATTATTGAAGTGTTGTTTACATTGTGGATTATTTTGCAATTCAATTATAAAATTACTATATAGCAAATCTATAGTCAATTGATATTTCTAAAAATCAAATTAAATGAGTCTCATATGTTAACTAATTATTTGTGGAAAATATTATAAATATTATATTCACTCAATAATGTACCTGATCCTATATTAGTTAAACGTTTCTAATCTCTCATAATAAGTGAGGAGTTCAATCGAGGTTGTAGTTTTAGAAATGACTCATTATTTAACGTCCTCCTACATAGTTATAAATGTTAAGAGATAGCTACCAATGCTAGAATTAAACAATGTAATGCGAGCATTAGGTGTATGTCCATGTTAAAGATACCACTAATTACCGATTTACAGAGTTGTTCCATTTGTAACTCTTTCTAACTTAGCCTCTAAATTTATTAGGTGTTGTCTTTTATGCTATAGATTATGGCATGAATGCGCTAGATTTTATGATTTATCTGAACTGTACGTCTCCTCATAAACTTTAAAGGGAGTTTACTTGAGACATCCACTTCCTTTAGTATACTTAATAACCTTCGAGTAGCAAAATTATTCATCCCTTCATCTCTAGAAAAAGTTGAAATAATGGGTATCAGAACACAGATACTTAAATAGCTTTTTTCAAATTAGCTTGATGTGTTACGTTAGGCTCACCATTTGTCAAATTATACCTATTTTAGGAGATTAAACCTATGCAGGACTAACACATTCAAATTCTTGGCTCCATTTCTACTACGGAACAACCTATCATACTTTGTAAATCCTTTCGTTGCAAAACTCCTAATTGCATCCATATCGCTGGTTACGATAAAACTATATTTAGCAATTTGTGATGAATTTTGTTTATTCGTATTACAATGCCTCTAGCATACATATTTGCTTAGGTAATTTGTTGTTTTTAAGTTATAATTGATTTTGATGTTGAGTGTTAATACAAATTAAATTTCTTTTATTTATAAGAAACTGTAATAAATATAAACTTTTATATTCATCAAAATTAAAAATTTTCCGAAACTATAAACGTGCCATTAATTTCTTATAAACTTCATTTTAGTATTACATCTCAATAGGTACATACAAAAATTCTCATTTTTTTTATAATATATATGGATTTTTATTATATAACCAAAACTAACCATATTCGTATTACACTTCTTGATTCCGCAGAAAATGTAACCGAGCGATTTTGGTTGAATATCATAGTTTTTTCACATAAAACATTATGGCCTTAATTTGATGTATAATTGATACATCGAAATCCCTTAATCTATGCTCGGATCCTCTCAAAATACTCACCTAATGGTGGGAAAATAGATGATTCCTACGCCAACAAGTTTTCCTCACATAGTTATAAGATCTTGTATATCTCATAATTGGAGATAAATTTGGAATGGAACCCGCTCTAACATAATATATCATTATATGGACTATACGAGAGAGAGATCATCCTCTACCTTAAAGCTATGCCGAGTGTTTTAACTACTCTGCACTACCAAAAAGTCGCTTTAGATTTATTAACAATTCGCTCTTTCCAATAGAGATGGACTCTCATGAGTAAAAGCTCTATTGAGAGAACTTTGTTTGTTTTTCGCACCAAAACTCATGTATGAGCAATTGTTTTCCATTCACGTCTTGAACAAATTATATATTTTAGAAATTCTCTTATATTTGAGTGTATGGAAGCATGTCGGAGAACTAAGCAGTAAGAATTATGCAAAAGGAACGTAATGCCCAAAACTAATGTAGTGCAGCCAAGTTGCTGATGTTAAACATCTACACTGCAATTTCTGGACAGAACCTTGAAAAGTAAATACTTCTGGAATTTCGTTAAGATACCCATATCATCCAACACTAACAGCATATACTTTCTTATAAGAGAATTCTTCCCATTCAATTAGGTGTTTTCCTTAAATGCATCTACGAATCACTTAATCTTGACACTAATTGCAAATTCTCTAGATCTATCTAAAAATAAATATCTTTATTGACAAAAAGAAACGATGACATTTAAATCTAAGGAAGAACTAGTTAATTAATAATACAAACCGTATGTTATCCATATAAGTACCACTTGATTAAGGGAAACTGGCATCGAACGATAATTAGATTCTAGGTAGTGTACATCTATTAAACAACAATAAATTTTTGAATTGTTACTTTAAATGTCCCAATTCGCCGACAATACCGCAGATGAGAAGTAAATAGTTTTTTACAAACTGTGATATAGATATTCTTCGAACACGCCATGATGTGATATGATTTATTTTCTTTGTCTACGAATTATGCCGATTTAGACTTAGTATTTAATCTTTAACAGAATTCACTATTCACTACATGTACACTATTCCTTAATGCAATATCCTATAAAAAGTCTGAGAATCTCATACTGAACGGTATATGACGGTGATTAGAGCTAACATTTGGTTACCCATTCCATGAGTGTTTGGCTTCTTCTCTGTATCTTGCTTCTCTCTCATCCTCTCTCTAATGTGCAAGAGCTGGTAATTAACCCTATGAATTTTTATATGTTAGATTAGAATATCAATCTCCAATAGATATATTATTATTATAGAATATATATATCTATGTGCACGTATCCTCTCTAAAGCCCGTCGGAATTACACCAATATAACTTGAAAGCTCATGTAGCTGATGACCTTGTAAACATTCGCTTAAAATGTATATTTTTATTATTTAAGGTTGAAGTCGATTCTGAGACTTATCCTAAGACTCCACATTTTAGAACTGCTAGAGATCGTGAGCACATCATATTGAGCGTACTATGATATATACTTAATCTAGCGTTACGACTATAAATTTGATAGTTCCTTAAGACATAAATTAACCACATACGTGCACTGATACATCGCTAATTTTTAATAGAGATAGTCTATATAATTATACATGCATCGCACAATATCCTTGCTTAGTATCCCAGAAGTATGCTCCTCTATCACTTACTTGTTGTGCATAAATTTTACTGCAAAATGCCCAGTGATATTCAGCTGTAGAGAACCTGAACTTCGTACTATGTATATTCCATATCTCTGTCATAAACTTGGTAGTAGTAATCCCGTTGTGAGTAGCTTAGAACCATTCCCAATGTTGCGATTGTACTTTGACACTGGGACCCATGGGAATACTAGCTCCCCTCAAAATCCAATTCTAAAAGTGGTTTGATTCAAGGGACAGTCCCACTGATTAAAACACTGTAATGTGATGGTAATGTATTCTAACTTCGCATCGACTACACCTTAAGATGTCATTCACGTGATATAAGGTCTAAAATATATCGAGACGAATAGAGGCTCAACCGAGGTACCGCATATCCAATGGCTACTTCCACGCGCTCCTTTGCGATTGTCGATGTCATGAGATCTCTCTGCTTTTCGACTGCTGAGGTAATTTGGATTAATGCACTCTTTTAGCCTAACTTAACAGGTAGTGCCCTATACAAACCTCATCACACGAAAACTTTATATATGAGATCTCTTAAATTATGCTTCACTAACCATCTTCCTCTCTATATGTGTAATATTCTAAGGAGAGTTGGTTCGGTTATTTTGTTCGGTTCTGGTGTGTTGTTAGGATAGATCCTGTCGGTCTTTTAGGCTTAGAGGGGTCTACCGCTCTTAGAGGTACCTTCCCCAATAGGTAACTCCGATCCCCGAACCAAGAACTTGGGTTTTTCAAAGAACCTGCTTTTCAAAACTGTGAGTTACTGCTATAGGGTTTTTTTTCTATTTTTTTCCCTTTTTAAATAAGATAAAGTGTTGACTTCCAACTTTTCAAAACAATTTTTCACCAAAAATAAAAATGAGTCCTTGCCATTGAGTGGGGACGCACTGAAAAATACAGGTCCCACACATGGGAAAATAACCTACCTTAGGGTCTCACCTATAGGTCAAATCCTCTTATGTAAATTAACAAGATGTGACTCGCTTTTTCGACGGTGTTTCCAACTCAATGGTGAAGACCTCATTTATTTATTGGCGATAAAATAGTTTATGGAAAAGTTGGAGTCACTCTATTTATTTATTTTAAAAGTTAGAAAGAAAACCTAAAGAATACTCCATATTTTGAAAATTAAAACTCGAGTTCTTGGTCGCGGGGAATCAAGTTATCCTAATGAGAAGGTACCTTTAAGAGGTAGCACCCCTCTAAGCCCCTAAAGAGTCTCTAATGACTAATTACGGGAAATGGTAAATTAATCCAATTGATTGAAGGTACCTAGGTAGATAAGGTGATTCAAACTAGCGTGCCAAAAAAAAGGAATCAAAATCAAACAATCGTAAAGGGGGGGTAGGATATGTACCTGGACTGCCTCTCAAGCGCTATTATAAGACCATTAAAGTTAGCAAGAAAATAGGTAGGTCAACACGACATGTATTAATCATAGCAAATCAAACATACATGCTAAGCACCCAAGATACATCAAACGTAGATATGGTTTCATAACGACATGTCATGTTCTGAAAAATTCCAAAAAGGTAAGTTGATGGATGAGCGCATCTGGATAGCATGCATAATTTAATAAGATTCCTCAAAAAAATAGCTAGAGTGGTTAGGACAGTATAAAATTATATAACAATTCATTTGTCTAATATTAGTACCAAAGCCAAATTGAGCCAAGATAAGTCAAATGACCCCAAAAATAAATAACAAATTTTAGACAAAGTCAAATCATACGACAAGTGCAATTAAGTAAAGGGAGCATCACAAGACAATTTTAAAATGCCTTGGAGTAAATTTAATCACAAAATTTTGGAACAATTCCTTCACCATCAGAAAAATACCAAAAAACCAAACACTCATTCAAATGATAGATTGCAGCAAAGACATCTGAAAGTTCCAGAAGGTCTAGATTAGGTAAGAAAAATAGTCACATGCATATACAAATTTCTTAAAAATAATAAATGATTACATAAAATCATACAAAAATCACACACATCTTTCAAAGTACTATATCATAGAAAAAATGAATGTAGGGTCAAATAGTATTCAAAAATATTTTTTAAACACTCCAACTAATCAGATGTCCAAAATCCATCATGTACAGTGGGTACGAGTTGAAAAATCATATCTCCCTAAAAAATGTACATTTTTTTAAATATTTTATATGTCTAAAATCAATTTCAAGAAGTCTAAAATTAAGAAAAAAATATCCAATCAAATTTAAAAAATCATTTGTTATTTTACTTTTGCAAAAATATTTTAGGTGTACAAAATTGGGTGAAAGCAGAACCCCCTTAAAGACTCATTTGTATATTCTATTCCAGAATTGCTTTCTAACTCAAATAAAATTTTAAATTCAATTTCAAGAAGTGAGGAAAATCATGCAAGTTTTGGAAATTTTTTTAAAATATTATGAAGTTACTGAATGAATTTTAAATCTAAAGGGTAGGCTGATGAAAATTGACAGCAAGGAGTTTTGAAAAATAATGATGTTTATGTAGGGGTTCCACAATCCCAATTGGATATTACACAAATCCAGTATAAAATTATCCCATTTATTTGGGACCACAAGCTTGGATTCATGTCTTACTCAAAACCATAATTTTTATTGAAAACTGAGAAAGATGTGAACCGATCAAAACATGGTTGCATGTTATTATTATTATTTTTTTAAAAAAAAGATTTTGATTCTAAGGACTCTAAATGATTTTTTTAAAATGGATTTTCAAAGGGAATTTTTGAAGAAAAGTATTTATTTTAAAAATAAAAGAAATAATTTGAAATCCAAACAAAAACATAGAAACAAAATACAAAAAAAAAAAAAAACAAAATCACAAAGTAAAATTTTCGACAACCGGACAAACTAAAGTGGTGAGAATGGAGCCAACCTTCATGAGTTTCCAATGGCTTTTAAAAAGTAAATTTGACAAAGGACTACCAAAGCAATAAACTATTAAAACTTAGATCATACAAGTAATGAAAATATCATTCAAGATTACAACTAGATTCAAAGAAACACCTAAATTGAGAAAAAAATCAATAAAACTAGCAATCATGATCAAATTAACCACAAAACACATCTAGACTAAAAAAATAAGTTAAAATTGAACTAAATTGGAATTAAAAACTTGAACTTTATCTAACATGATCAACTAAACTATTGGATTAAAATCACCAACACACTTGAACTAAAAGATAAATTAAAACTAAACTAATTCGGAATTAAAAAAAAACTTTTTCTAATAGGTAATTAAACAATGAATTAACAACAAAAACACACTTAAACTAAACAGAATAGTTAAACTAAGCTAATTCAGAAAAAAAAAAAAAAGCAACCTGAATATCCCATCAAGATGCAGCCCCATGTGATCTTCTTCAATCTTTCCATTGGTGGACTTCCCTTTCAAAGCAACATACGTGTGGGTTGTATGGTGGTCCACCTTTTTGGCCGAGTCCCCTTGAGAATGCGTGGTGATGTGCATGAATGGCAGTTGTATGCTGTCACATGATGCCCCTTTGCATGGTTGTGTAATGGGTTTTGCAGCCTGCATGATCACGTACATGGTGCAAAATCCTCAAAGGTGTAGCCTTTGCAATCCAATGAAGGTTTCCTTTTAAATCACGAACAATGCGCGCTATAGGCCACCATGGATGCGTGTGCTATGTTGGCTGCTTGTGCTGTTTTTTCGAGAATTTTATGGCAGCAGTGGGTCCTCATGATGCAAGTCTGCATAATGGTGTAGTAGTGGGGAATGACAATCTGGTGGTGATAGGGTAGGGTGGCAGTGGTAGCATGGTGGCTATGAGATTTGCGGTAGTGGCGATCATGGTGATGAAGGGTGGTGTCATGAATGGCTAGTGGAGGTCATGGAGGCGACCATGGTGCAACGGGGTGGTAGAGACTGGCGGTGGACGACGGTGCTGTGTTTAGGAGCCCCAAAAACCCAAAATCCCTTCAGAATCTCTTGAATACAAAACCCTTAATCAGATATAGACGCTCAGAGTCCAACCCTGCACCATGGATCGATCCCAAAACCCGTTCCCAATAATCCTTCCCCATACTGCCGAATGCTCCCCTCCTTGCTTTTTAAAATATAATGGTTTCTCGGTGCAGAGAAGTCTTTTCCTTGCTCCTCCAAAACTCCACCATCCAAGGATCAGAACGCAACCCCTTGTCCGAACTTCTCCAAAAACTCTCATTTTTTCTTACCCAAAGATCCTCTCTCCCCTTTCTTCCAAGACGCTCCAAAACGCTATGCCTCACTACCAAAATCACGGACTGGACTCTCCCAAAACCCATCCTCCCTATTTCACACAGCTGAATCTTGCTCTCTCCAATTCACTTACCAGCCACTTTCCACAAGAATTTCAGTTTCATTATGACCAGCCAACTCCAAATCTTCTTGACCGCATAACTCATTCCTTATTTCACTTCGGCATTCTGCCATGTTCCGAACGGCAAGCTGAGCATCCTTCCTTTCCCGGGAGTAAAAAATTGCTGTATTTCTGACTGGTGGAATACGTACTGTGTGCTTCCATGGAGAATGATCTCCTCCTATCTATCCACTCTGGTGGACTTCCTACAAAAATTTCAAAGTTAATAGATTAAATAAATAATAATAATAATAATAATAATGATAAAAATGAGTAAAAGTAATAATAATAATAGTAGTAATAGTAATAAAATAAAAATAAAAAATTAAAATAAAAATAAAAATAAAAATAAAACATTTAAACACAATTATTAAATTAAAATAGATAAGTAAGGACAAATATTATCAAAAAGTGACAAAATAATAGAAAATAAAATAATAAGAAATGACAAAGATAATAATAAATAAACAAAAATATATAATAAAACAGTCAGTCATGTGATTTTACAAAAAAAAAAAGTAGTGGGATGTTGAGTGACCACCTTTCCGTTAATTTGAATTCGTATTCTAAAGGAGCCAATAATTTTCCTATGTTCCAATGGATGCTACCTTTATCTCATATTCTGAATGACACATTATTCTAAAGGATATTGGGGTTTTTCTCTATATGTGTAACCTGACATTTTTGGAAATATTTTAGGTTGTACAAGAGCTTATGAATGGTCTTTTTGGATTGTGCTAATTCATTAATTGGAGCTCAATACGGTTAATTAATTAATTATTACTCAGTGGGCTAGATTAAGTGAGTCAAGTCCAAGATGGGCTTAAGTGGCTTAAACCACAAAGAGTCCTAACATAATCCCTTAATGTTTAAGATTAAACAATCCTTGTATCATTTTCATTAGTCTCTAAAGAGATGAACACTAGCCTCCATCCCATTGAAGGATTCCTCATCCTTATATGCTAGGATCCAAGAAAGAAAGTCATCGGGTAGAAGATTGTAAGATATTCAAGATCCATGCATACTTTTTATCAACTAGAATCAATCTAGGAATGTCCATATTGCGATTACTATTTTTCTTGAGCAACTAGATCTATTTGTTGTTTTATTAGCTTTCGTTCCAATAGATTTAAAGATACTTAAGATAGTTTGTATGTAGCATAATGACTTAGGGTCTAGAATGATTTTTCTTAGTATTTGAACAAGAAGGTTACGCCCTTGATTTGTTGAGTTAAAATGGTGAGAGAAAACTTAGGCCTAAAAGCTAGTTCAAGTGATATAGAAAAGTTGCATTGATTGAGAAGAACAAAACTGGTAAGTCGTAAAAAAGCTATGTAAATACCTAAAGGCATAACTTAGAGTTTTGAGTTTAGAGATCATGTGTTTTTCAAGGTTTCACCTGTGAAAACAGTAATGAGATTTGGAGAAAGGAAAGTTAAGTTCTATATATATGGAATCTTGCGAGCTTTTGGAGAAGATTGACACTTTTACGCCTATAAGTTTCCTTTTTCCCAAGATTACGAGAGGATTATGTGTTTTCAAATCTACTAATTTGGAAATGTGTGCAATGATCTTTTTCCTAGTGGAAATTGAGCCTTTCCAGCTGGTAGAAAATTTGATTTATGAGGAGTTCCTTGTTTGAATTATTGATGAGATGGGTAAGGTTCTTTGACATGTTATAGTCAAATTAGTGAAAGTTCAATGGGGTAATCATTCAAAAATGGAGGCTAAAAATTGCTCAAATTCGGCAAAAAAGCTATGTAAATAATCAAAGGTCTAAGTTAGAGTTTTGAGGTTGGAGATCATGTGTTTTTTAAGGTTTCACCTATGGAAATAGTGATGAGATTTGGAAGAAAGGAAAGCTAAGTCATATATATGTGGGATCTTTCTAGATTTTGGAGAAGATTGACACTTTAGCCTATCAAGTTGCCTTGTCCCAAAGATTAGAGAGAGTTCATGATGTTTTTCATGCATCAACTTTGAGAAAGTGTGTGCATGATCCTTCTCACATAGTCGAAATTGATTCCAACTGGCATAAATTTTGATATATGAGTTTCTTGTTCGAATTGTTGATGAAATGGGTAAGGTTCTTCAATATGTTATAGTCAAATTAGTAAAAGTTCAATGGAGTAATGATTTGAAAAGGGAATCTTCTTGGGAACTAGAAGAGGATATTAAAAAAAATATCTATACCTTTTTAATATTCAAGTACGCCCAATTTAAAGGACTACACATTTTTTAAGGAAGGGAGGATGTAACACTCAAAGGTTAAAGCCCTATAAACATAAATTTTGGATTGTAAGCTAGAAGGAAAAAATATAACAAAAAAAAAAAAGAAATCATTAATAATATTAATAGTAATAACATAAAAATCCTAAAACACATTCTAATTAGTTATTAAAACTCGTTTAGATGTTGTAAAGAATGAAGAATAAAGGCAAGTTAGGATTTTAGATCCGAGGTGAAGAGGAGTGATATTTTTCTTTTTCCAAAGAAAACTTTTAGGTAAGAATTTTACTTCCAAAATATTTTCCTTCTCCTTAGAATGAAATTGTTATTTTAGCTTTAAAAAGAAAAAGAAATAATTAATAGACAAGCATGTAAATAAATAAATCGGTGTTTAGGTGAATCTAGAATTCATAAATCTTAAACCTAGAGTTATTTTGATGAAGATTTGAAAAGAAGAAATTAACCTTAAGATGAAAGTTTGGCTATGGTGGAAATATCTTGTACATCTACATATTTTATTTTCTTAGAGCACGCCTTTGGATGTTTTGTTACTGTGGGTGAATCCTTAGGGCATAACTTATGGAGATTATTAACATTTTGTGGGAAGCATTGGGAACAATGCAATGTGTTTATGAGAACTTCTATAGTGTGTTGAGGTTGTAAAATAATTTGATGTTGTTTAGCAATAGGCATGTATTTATAAAGGAATATAAGTTGCATAGGTGCTTTTGATATGGAGTTGAGCATAAAGGAATTTGGCATGAGCATCCGAGCAATTTTTGTGGACCACTGCTAAAATATATTTCATTATGAAGATTACACCTTTGTTGTATAGAAGAATTAATCTTAATAAAAGGTTAAACAAATTTTGGATAATTGAATGCTAAAAAAGAATATCATATTAGAATTGAAAGAAATTTGAATAATTTTTTAGGAAAAGAAAGTCAAGTCAACCTAAGTAATGAAAATTGGATATTTTCCTGAATGAATTATTTTTCACCTAATTTTGGTATAAAGTTTAATAATAAATAAATGTATACTTATAGTATAATAATTATTAGAACTTTAGTTTAAAGGATTCCTTTAAATCTCTCGTGATTTATAGGAAATTTCTGTGAATCTATTCCTTTAGGATTATCGAATTCAGGTAAGGGGATTTTGTAAAAATATGTTATCAAATTCAATTATATTTTTTTTGGAAATTCTAAAAAAAAATGTTTTATATGTGCATTGCGATTATCTGATCCTATTCAATAAGGAAAAATATGTTGACCTCTATTACCCTTAGCGGGATAATAATGATTTGTAAACCTAGTTAGTAGGGTAGTTATTGATCTATGGTATACCATTAGATTGATTTTGGTTCCACCTACTACTATGTAAGGAACATCTAAGGCTACCTGCTTTCGTAAGTCTTACTATGTTGGACACTTTTGTTAACAATGGACCAATTTTTTTTTAATATATGCATGTTTAACGAAAAATATATATGATTTGAGAATTTATGAAAATAACACATGTAATACAAGTTTATTTCGTATGATTGAGCTCATATTACAAACATTACCCATTTCGTTTTTGAAAAATAAATGTATTTGATCTTTACCATTTATTTGGTTTTTAAGTTCACTACTTTAATTAAATTTTTTCAGGTATACTTGATTTTGGAAATAAGTGACATGGGTACGAAGGGTTCAAAATGCCCCTATATTTCTTAAGCTATGATACTAATATAATTGGATATTTTTTGTATTATTGGTTTACTTTACTACTACTTTTTGGGAGATTTGTCATAATTTAATTTATGGATTTTGGTATGAAAAGATAAATTTCTACTAAAACTTTTTTGTTAGCTTAATTACTACTTCTTATGTCAAGCCTTCAGACTTCACATGTGAAATGATCGTAGTGTCCTAACCTTTGGGTTTGGGTTGTCACATCATTAGATTGCATTTCCATGGGAAGGGTTATGATAAATTAGCAATGATGTTTCACGCTAACTTGGGTTCAAATTTTTACGTTGATGCTTTTCTTGTTGCACCATATTTTATCAACAAGATACCCTCCACAACTTTGAACTTTGACACTACATTAAAAGTTAATATTTCTCAAAAGGTATAGCAAACACAAATTCACCAAGAAGACCTACCCTTTTGTCTTCCTAGCCTATAACTCTCTTCAAAAGAGATATAAATGCTTGCATGCATCCCCAAACAAATAGAGTTTATCAAGGCATGTTTCTACTTGCAAACACTAATGCAATCCATAGCTCATTTCCTTTCCTAAAAGGATGAATGGCTCACACTACTGACCAAAATAAGCATTCAACAGCACTCAAGCCTTCAAGCCAAAAATAGTGTCATAGACTGATACAATGCCTACTATTGATATAACACCTATCACTAGTAATCTCCACCCTGCTACATTTAAATTGAGAACTTTTTTGAAGAGATCCTAAGCTAAATTAAACTGCTTAATTCTTAAAAGCCATGTAGATTCTAATTTAGAGCATGGATGTAATAAGTCTTAACAGGCTCTACCTCTTTTGTCATTCTCTTTAGCTCCTGTTCAAACCTTTCCATGACTGGCGGAGGTAGGCATATAGGTATAACATTCCCTTATTCTCCTTTGCTGTTCCTGAACCACATACGGAAGCTAATAATAGGTAAAGCCCTAGCAACCCCACCATAGACTGGCTTCCCCCCACCCAAAATCGACCTCTCCAAACCCTGCACGCGTGACATCTGAAACAATATAGTTCCCTGGCTGCGTAAATAAGGGCCGACCCTTGATGAACATAAGATCTGCCACTGATTTAATGTACTCCTGGCTCATTTCCACATTGGCTTTCATCACTAACCTTATCGCAAATTCCAATGGATTTTTACATAGCATTCCAACCTTAGTAATTGAAGTTGGAGTCACAAAAGCATTTCCATAGTATCCTGGAGGCAGATCGAAACCGTGCTTGCCTCGCATACTGATTACGCATGTAATGCGAACAACCTCATCAGGGTCTACTGCAAATGCAATTGTGCGGCATCTCCATACACATGCCATTAGTACCTCAAACGTTGAGCAGGCATTGAGGTTTACAGGAAGTCAGTTCTTAAGTGCTCTTATCTCCTCAGGACCAAAGAAGAATGATTGATGAACCAAATTATTTTCGTCCATGGCCATTAGTGTGCCCTTGGTGTTGCTTACCTTCTCGAATTCATGATGTATACGGGTTATTCGTGGTGGATTTCGGGCCTTTAACAGCTCTCTTTGCCATATGGGCAGCAGAGATGGCACATACAGACCTTGAGCCATCTCGCCTATGGTATTGAGGAATTGGATCAAACCAGGTGCATCAGACATTGTGTGGTTTAGACGCAGTGCAAATATAAATCCTCCGCACCTCAATCGGGTCACCTACATTTTACAAAGTAGTCTTTATCAATATATGCTTAAGCAACATTCAATGATTTTTGTAATGAAAGTTAATACTTATTATTTAATTGTAACTACCGCACCCTACCATGTAGATATTGTCTATTTTGGGTCCAAGGGGGCCCTCACGGCTTTAAAATGCTTTTACAAGGTTATGAGGAGTCTGTATTTATATAGCGTCCGGAACTTTCCCCCCTATCTTGTAACGACCTGCTCCCAACCGTGCAGATATTGTCCGCTTTGGACCCAAAGAAGCCCTCACAGCTTTAAAATGCGTCTACTTGGTTAAAAGGAGCCTCTACATATATATATAGCGTCAGGAACTTGGTTAAAAGGAGCCTCTACATATATATATAGCGCCAGGAACTTCCTCCCCTATCCGATGTGGGACATCACAAATACCCCCCCCCCC
>JBAPGN010001180.1:0-54122 GCA_037355405.1 Vitis amurensis | reverse complement strand
TTCATCCATTGCAATTGCGTGAGCGTGGTCTTCGCATACACTACATAGCTTGTGTGACAGACTGTGTGATTTTAGAATGAAATTGCCCTCAATTGACTGGATTGAGATGCAAGCAAAACAAACGGGGTATGCACGAGCTCAGCAATGCCCCTCCGAGGTTTTTCATAAAGATCTCTCAATTGGAAGCTCAAAGAAGGCTATACTAATTCGATTGGCCGTCCAAATACCCAAAACATTAAGCAATGAGTTATAAAAATCTCATCATGCAACAACTTTTAACTAATTAATGTACACATCTTAATTCTTCAGTGTCGTGACAATTCCTTAATTCCTGTTTCAGGAGATCTCCCTAGAGTGTGATGATGCAAGCGTAACATGATTTGAACAAGATTCATCTTTTTTTCTTTTTCCTTTTTCTTTTTCCTTTCAAGTAAAAACAGTTATTTATTTATGTAATTTCATCAATTGGGGGAGTCTTATTGAACAAAAGTCTGAAATCTATTTGCTTTCTATCAATTTAAAGTTTAAGCCACTCTCTTCAATATTTTACTTAGTAGTTATTTTAGCTTACTTTCCTCAAGAATCAGTTGGTTTGAATTGATGGGAGTAGACTTGTTCAGCCCAAACAAATGAGGTGATTGATATTTGATTTTTCTCTCTGCTGAGGAGGTTTTAAAGCCCAAGACTTGACTTCTCGATCCACAGTCATAATCTCAAAAGCATTAAATAAAAGGTTTACGTGTCTAATTTTAAAAAGCAGAGTAATATTTTCTGAAAGAGAAGAGGAAAAGAAAGGAGAGCCATTAATTGTAGTAGGTTGGTGCTGTTAAGTGTCCGGGATCCTGCATGCTTCCTAGCTAGTGGAGGTAACTCTCCTTCCTATGGAATTTAATGTTTCCTGGACCTCTTTCAGTTTTCCATTACTTAAAACTCAAGTATTGTCGTAAAGCATGTGCAAATAGTTATTGCTCTTATCCATGACACACTAGGTTAGTGGTCTTACACTTTTTCATTTTATTATTGTACGTAAATATACTATGCCTTTCGAGGACTTGATGTGACTCATTCTCTCCTCCGAGGCAATGAGTTCTGGATTAGTGTTACTTCATTCGCCTCAAACAACCTATATATTGTTATTTCGTTGTTGTTGATGTCAATGCCAACTTTGTTATTTTGATTCTAGGGTTTGTTTTTTTTTTTTCTTTTTTTTTCTTCTTATTATTTTGTTTTTGGTTTTTGATATGGTTAATTTACTATATACCATATTTTAGAATAATATGATCCATGTTTTTTAAATCATAACATATTCTTGTTTTATTCTTCAATTTCAATTTTATGTAATTGTATATGACCAAAACTCCGTCTTTTGCTTTTAGGATGTAGGTTTGGTATTAGTTATATTTGTGGTTTTCTAGGAACTTGGTAAACAAAACATATGTTTAACCTTTTGCATATTTTTGTCAATTATGAGACTTATTCAATGAGAAGTAGAGGAGGAAGCTATCTTCTTGTGAAGCGCCATATTTAAAGATGTGATCCATCACAAAACCACACCGAAGTAAACGGAAGAGAGGCTATTTGAAAGTTGGAAATGCTCAAAATGTTGCTTTCCTTATCTCCACATAGAAGGATTCCTATGTTGGTTCTCCTTTATGTGATATAAGTGAGAAATATCAAGGTAGAATTACTACCTCCAATCCTACACATTTTAAAACTATTAGTATCATATATTTTGATATTTTTCTACAATATTTTTAGGACCATGAGCATCTATGCCGCCTTTACATTCATGAAGCCTTCTCATCGACTTCAATTTGCTCACTAAAGTAGGTAACTGCACCTTTTCTCTTTGCATTTATTAATACTAAATCAGTACTTTTGGGGTTGGCTACTTGTTTCTTAGCTAGCTATGTTTATATCAAGTCTCTTGGCATTTATAATACTAAATCAGTACTGCACCTTTACATTCATGGTCCATGCAAGTTTCATATTCTTCTTTAGTGTCCTCTATATTAATTAAAACATGATATAAATATGGGTTGTAAGTAGGAATAATTAGGACTTGCACCCCTTGCTATGTTTATATCAAACAATGAATAATGAATATTGGGTATGACAAACATATAATAACATAAGATGCACATAATTTGTAATGTTTTAGAAATAAATAGGAACACAAAAAATTAGTTGACAATTATGATGCCAAAGTCTATCTACTTGGTACATTCTTTATGCATACCCATTATCCAAGTGAACTAATTTGAGATAATTACATGAGCTCTCCCACAATGAACCCAAAGACCCAACCCAAAATAATAACTCATTAATCTTCCAATAATACAACTCACGTATCTCACCTCAATTTCCCATTTTATATTATTTTTAGTTTAAATTCTTCATTTTTTTTAAATATAAATTTTGATTTTTATAATTTCTACATCATGTTTTTGTTAATTTTATTTTAGCGATAGGGTCCTTTTAGCTTTAATATTCTTTGAATATTTTATTTTAGAAAGGTGTAAAGTGAACTTTGTTAATATTTTACTTCTAAACTTTTATTGACATCACTAATTATATTAAATAAAAACATATTATTATACATAAATAAATTACAAAGCCATATATTGAACATAAAAATAAATAAATAAATAAATAAAAAGCATAATTTATAGATTATATCGAAACAAAATGGAGGAAAATAAAAAATTATTTTTTATTCATAAAAATAACAAAAGAAATTACTCTTTCCAATTGAAGTACTTGTTTTTCAATAAAAAAATATTTTAATTATCTTTTTACTCAATAATGTTTATATAATTTTTTATGCATAAAAAAAATATAAATTAAATATTTAAAAAATAAGAAATTTCTATGGTGACAATGTCAATTTTTTTATAAATGTTAAAAGTTGGATATATGGATAATAGTGGAAAAATGATGGGATTTTTCTTTTTAATTAAAATTTGGTATGATTTATTTTGGAGTTTGAAATAGATATGGAAACTTATTCATTATAATAGTAATATTTTTTGTAATTTGAGAAATAAATATAATGAGATGCTCTTCCATGAAATTATAATAGAAATCTTTTGATTAGTTAATGATTTTTATAATAAATGAATATATTTAGTCTTGTAAGTATTAGTATTATTATATTTTGCAGCCAATATTTTTTATACTTAATAGATATTACTATATTTTATTTATAGAATTATATAATTATCTAGGAATATAATTAAAATAATACTCAAGGAGGTTTTAAGGTTATTGAAAATCTCATTATTTTTTAATAAATAAGACTCTCTTTTCTATTTTTTTTTTAAATTCATGATTTTCATCTTTCACGTTTTCCTTTCAATTATCAATTAGTCACATGGTGATAAAAAGTGATAAAAATAGCATTCTATCCTTAGTTATAGATAACATCATTTCAAGACATTTTATAAAATTATAAATATTCTAAAATTATTTATATATTTTTTCATAAAGGGCCGACAAGATTTTTAAAAGGAACATACATTCAACTAAATTAAAAAGAGGTTGTAATTTATTTATTTATTTATAATGATAAAAATATTTTTAGAAAATTATTTTAATTAAAAATATAAAACAAAATATTTTTCTGGTGGGGCTAATTATAGGAATTGGAGGAAAAGGGATTTGCTTACATGATCAATTCTAAATTAATTGAAATATATGATTGGTTTGGTGGCAATACTATTAAAAAAATAAAGGGTAATTTTGGAATTGTAGGAAGGTTATTATTAGGGGGCATGTTTTAAGAATGATTTCATTTTAGTGTATACCTTTTATGAAAAGGAACTTTTTGGGTTATCAGAAATTTCCCTTTTTTTTAAAACAAAATAAAGTAAAATATTTTTATTTATTTCAATATGAAATCAACCTTTAATTAAATAAATTATTATCGTTTAAAAATAATTTTTAACATTTTTATTTGCATTCTTCTATTTTCATTTTAACAAAATTCAAGTAAATATACTTTGTGATAATAATTTTTTTCTATTTATATTTTACAATGAGTAATATATCATAAATCTATAAAATTCCCAAACAACTTAAATTCAATGAAGCATATTTATAAAAATAGTTTTTTTTCCTTTAATTTTTGTTGGGCTAAGTTTGTTTGGCCCGTGAGTCCATGTATTAGGTTATTTTATATTTGGGTATTCCTAAGCCCGAAAATATAAATAGCATTAGGGCTTTAGTGTATAAGGAGAAAGATGATTGAGAAAAGGAAAGAAAATTAAGGTTATTTTTCTAAGCACTATTTTAGGGCTCAAGGGTGAAGTTATAGGGCTCAAGCGATTTAGTTCATGTGGTATGATTTCTTGCTAATTTCTTTTTGTTCATTGTATTTTATGATGATGGATTCCCATCTTTAGTATTGATATATACTTATAATAAGTGGAAGAAATTTTTTTCAATGGTTTTTTAACCTCCATTTGGAGGGTTTTCTATGTTAATTCGGCGTCCCCTTTTTTGGTTTGAATTGTTCTTGGATTATTATTATTCTTATTAAGTTATTATTATTGTTAAGTTTGTGGTTATTATTGTTGAGTGGTGGTTATTATTGTGGAGGAATCTTTTAACCTTGCCAAAGTGAATACTTTAGATTAAAGGTTCTAGAGAAAAGCATGGACAAGAAAAGATGTTTCCTATTCCACTTGAGAGTCTTTGGGTGTAAAACTTTTGTGCATGTTTCCAAATAACAAAGATCCACTTGATGATAAGTGCGATTTCAACATGTCTTTGTTAGGTGTGGTGATGGAGAGTTTGGAGTTGGTATCCATTCCTCCATCATTAGTGCAACCCAAAAATGAAGAGGAGGAAATTAATGAGCTATCAAGAGATGATAGTGTAAATGACATACATGCACAGAAGCAAGTTGAGCATGAGGAGCAAGGAGAGCACTAACTTCATCAGGAGGATTTGGTACCCCAAGCTAAGAGGTCTACTATAGAGCATTATCCCTCTACTAGATATCCCTCCTCTAAGTACATGTTAGTAATTGATGAGGGGGAGCCACAGAGGTTTCAGGAAGCTAAATCTTATGAGGATAGTATTAATTGGTTGAGAGTTATGCAAGATGAGATGGATTCCTTATAGAATAATTAATGAAAACTATGAGTTGGTATAACTTCTTAAAGGAATATCATCATTGAAAAACAAATGAGTGTTCAAGTGGGTTGAGGGATATAGTTGAAGAAAATACAGCCAAATTGAAGAAGATTCATACAAATAAGAATGCCTCAAACATGTTGACAAAGGTTGTTCCTAAGTAGAAGCTTCAATTGTGCATTTGCACAATAAGTTTAAATACCATGTGATGGGGTTATTGATTGGCATTCCTCCCTCATGTGTTAAAGAGAGAGATTGTTGGGCTAATTTTGTCCAGCCCATGAACCCACTTATTATATTTTATATTTGGGTATTCCTTAAGTCTAAAAATATAAATAACATTAGGGCTTTAGCATGTTGAGAGAAAGCTGATTGAGAAAAGGAAAAGAATATTAGCGTTGTTTTTTTTGGTACTGTTCTAGGACTCAAAGGTGAAGTTATAGGTTCTTTCATCAACCTTTTAGGGAAGCCTGTGTGGTATGATTTCTTCCTGATCTCTTTCTATTTATTGTTTTTCTAGGGTGATAGATTCTCACCTTCAGTATTGATGTATATAAGTTTTCAAGGTGAAGAAACTTGTTGAGGACTTAATTATTGTATCCTCGTTTTATTAAAGTGGAAGAAATTTTCTCCGTAGTTTTTTAACCTCCATTTGGAAGGTTTTTCCATGTTATATTTGGTGTCCCCTTTTTTGGTTGAATGTTCTTGGATATTATTGTTCATTCTTGTTAGGTGGTATTATTATTAAGTGATGGTTATTATTGTTAAGTGAGGGTTATTATTATGGAGGAATGTTTTAACCTTGTTAAATGAATACTTTAGATCTCCCCCTTTAACTTCCCAACAATTTTCACATGACTAATATGAAAATATTAAATACAAAAGAAACTAGGTTTTGGAGCAGAAGAAGATGACAAAAGAAAAGAATATGTAAAAAAAAAAATTGTGAAAAAAATTATTCCATGATGTAATAGACAAACTTGAAATAAAAGACTTAGATTGTATTTGAATTTTTTTTCTTGTTTGAAGTTAATTATTTGTATTAAAAATAAATTTATTGTAAACATGTCATTAGCAATTTCAACTTATATTTGAAATAGATTGTAAAGAGAATAAACATGAGATTGCAAAAAGATATCCACCTCCATGTTTTCATTTTTTTAAATTTTGAATTCAATTTCCTATAAAATGGAAATGGAAAATAAGTACCCAAACATATTCTTAACTTGTTTTTTTTCTTTTGTTTTTTTAAATGACTTTCTACTTTTTTTTTAAAAAAAAATTAGGTTAAACTCTTCCATAATTATTATTATTTTTTTGACCAAAATAATTATAAAAATAATTTTAAGGAAACCTAAAATTGATTTGGAATGACTTATAGTTATATATTTTTTATTATTACTATATGTCATGTCTTTTACGAAAAGATAGGGTTATCATGAATAAATTATTATTTGATTATAAGATAATGTTATTGTCCAAAAAATTGCTCATATATTTCTGTATAGAGACGAGTATGGGTTATATATCAGTACAAAAGAAAAAAAATAGAAGCTAAATTAGGCTATACACAAATTACGCCTACTATAATGGTTGACCCTTAAAACAAGGGATTCTAACAAATCTAGCCTACAATTTTTCCAATCACTAACAGCTCATGCCAACCCTCCCTCTCAAGTTGATGCATATATATCTTTCATGTGCAAACTTGTCAAGTGAGTTGTAGAAGACTTTGCTTGAAAATAGCCTTTGTAAGAATGTCTGCCAATTGATCTTCAGACCGAACAAATGGAAATTCAAATATCTTTTCTTCGAGATTCTATTTGATGAAATTTCTATCTACTTCCACATGTTTAGTATGGTCATGTTGGATTGGATTATGGGCAATATCAATGGCTGCTTTGTTGTCACAAAATAGGTCCATTTCAGAACTAGGAGCAAAGCCAATCTCAGTTAGCAACCTTTTAAGCCAAATGAGTTCACAGATGCCCTTGACCATTCCTCTAAACTCAGCTTCAGCACTAGACAATGCCACACTTTTAGCTTCTTGCTTCCAATGTAACAAGATGTCCTCTTACGAAAGTAAAGTAGCCTGATGTGGATTTCTTGTCAAAAATATTTCCAGCCCAATCTGCATCTCTATAACCCTCAATGTCTAGATGATTATTTTTTGACAACATAAGCCTTTTCTAGCCGGTGTTTCAAGAATAGAGTATGATCTGAATTGCTTTGGGTAAAACATACTTTCTCATAGCCAAGCTAAATCGACCAAACATACTTTCAAGACGCTAGATTTATTGGGTTTGAACTTTGACACATTGCCAAATTCTATCAGTAATCTAAAGCATCTCAGATTTCTCAACCTCAGTCTGAATAAGAGGATAAAGAAACTTCCAAATTCAGTATGCAAGTTGTTTCATCTGCAAATGTTGTGGCTTCATGGATGTGAGGGATTCGAGAATTTGCCCAAGGAGTTTGGGAACCTCATCAGTTTGAGGCATTTATGGATCACCACAAAACAGAGGGCTTTGACAGGAATAGGACGCCTGGAATCTCTTCGTATTTTAAAATTTTCCGAATGTGAAAATCTAGAATTTCTGCTTCAAAGGACACAAAGCCTCACTGCCCTTCGGTCATTGCATATTGAAGTTGTTGGAGTTTGGAGACTTTGGCACCTAGCATGAAACAACTGCCTCGTTAGAGCATTCTCGTGATTTTCGATTGCGGAAAGGCTCAATTCATTGGATGGAAATGGGGAAGACCACGTTCCAGGGCTCGGGGAATCTACGAGTTTTGATGCTTGGAAAATTACCAAAGTTGGAGGTATTGCCAGTGTGCAGCCTCACATCCTTGACAGACTTGATATTGAAGAATGCCCTCAAGTTGACTGAAAAGATGCAAGAAAAACAACAGGGGTGGATTGGCATAAAAATCTTCTCATGTCTCAGAGATATATATTGATGGCGTCAAAACACCAGAAAATTAAGCAAGGTATAAAAATCTCTCATGCACAACCTTTAACTAATTAATATATTTTAATTCTTTATAGTGTCCTGACAATTCCCTAATTCCTGTTTCAGGAGATCCACTCAGAGTGATGATGAAGCCTAACATGGATTTAAGCAAGACATATTATTTTTTCCTTTTTTTCTTTTTGCCTTTCAAGTAAAAGCAGTTTATTCATTTATGTAATTTCATCAATTGGGGGAGTGTTATTGAATAGAAGTCTGGAATCTATTTATTTTTCGTAAATATAAAGGTTAAGCCACTTTTCTTCAATATTTTACTTGGTATTAGTTTGTTTTGAATTGATGGAAGTGGACATGTTCAGCCCAAAGAAATGAGGTGATTGATTTTTTATTTTCTTTTCTACTTAAGGTGGTTTTGAAAGCCCAAGACTGGGCTTCATTGTTCCACAGTCATAACCTCAAAAGGCATAAATAAAAGCTTTATGTGTCTAATTTCGATAATTATAAAAAAAAAAAATTATAATTCCAATATTATTTTTGAAAAATTATGATTTTAGTTTGAGTTTCAACTTCCAAGTAAAACAAAAAACATAAAAAAATATCCCAAACAAGATGCAAGTGGCTGAGGAATATGTAAATGACTCACACATGCACACTTGAAGATAGGGTTATGACTATTCAAACCTTATCCAAATGAAAAGTGATTAAAGTCATGAGTTTAGAAATTGGTACACAATTGCTTTCATTTTCCTTGAGCACCTACTCTACCAACTTTATTTTTATTATTATTATAAACATTTTTGTCTTTTATTTTTTACTATAAGAAAAATTAATACTATCATGTTTAATATCTATAAAAATTTAAAATTTATTTATGTTATCTATTTTTAAAAAAAAATAATAAAATCAAAATTGTATCCTAATGATATTCTAATTATTTATTATATTTAAATTTTAAATTTATCTTAAATTCATTAAAATTATGTTAATTATTTATAATTTTAATCTCATCAATAGAAAATAAAAAAATCAATTGCTATATGAGGCCACTAATCAAACAGAAGTGGATCAATTATTGATATTGTGTTAATATTATGATTTTAATGTTATTTAGAGTGTGAAATGACAAGAGCTTACAGCTGGACTGCACCCATTTATTAGTGGTGTATTGTCAAAATCGTTCAGTATCCATGTGTAGTCTCATAAAAAAACTGAGCAAATTTAAAGCCTTCGAGTTTGGAAATTGTCAAAATCAGTTATTTCTCACCAACTGCTCTGACTACTTCATTATTTTTATTATTTATTAGTTTTTGGGTCATGACTTGCAACCCCTGACTTATTTAGATGCTACGTTCTTCCTATTATGCATACGTTTCCCATTTAGTACTTTCAAAAATCAAAAGTGAAAAAAAAAAAAATCATCAAAGTTAAAAAAAAAAATCAAAAATCTTCTTTCTTTATATTACATAATTATGCAATATCTTTGTTTTTTTATTTACAAGAGAAAAAATTAATATCTATATGTTTGAATTTATAAAAAAATAAAATATTATGTAAAAAATTATTTATGTTTTCTATTTTTATAAATACTAAAACAAAATTTGTATCCAAATGATATCTCAATTATCTATTTTTTTTAACCTATACTAAATTCATTAAAATTTGGTTAATTATTTATGTATAATTTTAATATAATTATTTAATTATACTTTTCACAAGTCCATGTGCAGAGTCAGCAAGAATGGAAGATCAATTGTGACAGTTTGTGCAACAGTGGGTTCAAAAGTATTCGCCAAACTGCATTTCGTGCCTGTTTTTAAGCCCATTTTCAAAATTATAAAAAAAAAAAAAAAACAAATTTTAGCCTACAGGGTAATTTGACAAAACATTTAATGTGGAGGGTTGGTAGTTGGTAAGGAAGGCAAATTGGCATGTGATTGAAGAAGGGAGAATTGTATTTTGGGCGGACCAAAAATGAACACTTAGTCCATATAAATTTCATAATTGATGGAAATGATATAAGATGTTAAAAGATCAATATATTCTTCAAATTTTTATATATTATCTTTTAAGGATATAAAATAGTGATGGACTAAAATATTTAATGACCTTTCACATAAGCTTTTTTTGTTTTTATTGCACCACGTATTTATGCAACCTATAATAATTCTATTTTAACAATTTGGATTTTTCATTGTTTTAATATTTTTTATAAATAATTGAAATCAACATTATTTTCTATTTAAATTATAAAAAAAGAAAAATTATGTTCAAAAACTATTTTAAAAAATACTTTCTAAAAAAATGGTAATATGATTTATATTTTTTATGTTTTATTTTTTGAAAAAACATTTTAATTAAAAAATAAAAACTATTTTTAAAAAATAAAAATTGAAAACCTTGTTTAGTATATTTTTTATATGAAAAATAATAAAAAGAAATTAAATTCATTATTATCCATTTTTATTTTTTTCCATTAGTTATTTTAATAATAAAATAAAATAAAATAAAAATATAGTATGTTTATAATTAAACAAAAAAATTGATCAATTATATGTTTTTTTGTTGGGACTATCTTTTATATTGAAAAATAATTAAATAACTAAATTATATTATATTTATTACTCTTTTAATTTTATTTCTTTTATTTATTTTTTTGTCTAATAGAAAATTTTAATATATCCATAATTAACAAGTAATAAATCAATTGCGCACATTTTAATATATTAAAAATAAATTACTTTCTAATTTAAATAAATAAAATGAAATAAAGTAAATAAATTTGGGGTTATTTTTATTTTTTAACATATCTTATATCAATATTTTTTATTGGTTAAATAAATATTTTATTTTTTATTTCTTTAATTCCAAAAATAAAATGAAATAAATAAATAAATTTAGTATTTTCTAACTGATCTTATATTCATATTTCTTATGGTTAAATATTTTTTTTTCTTTTTTCTTTATTTCCAAAAATAAAAGGAAATAAATAAATAAACCTTGCTTAAATAATATTTTTTAAGTAATTTCTTTGTCTTATTTTTAATTACATTTTGCATTGAAAATAAAATAAACAACGTTTTATTTGAGTCACTATACAAGGTATTTACACTAGGTGTACATGACAAATATATTAACTGTATAAGGGTGTACAAGATTATTATTTGTGAAGGATTTTAAGTGATTCTGAAAAACTTGTTTTTTTATTTTCCCTAACCGATGATAAATGACATTCCTTACACACATTGGTTAAGTATACATTAACCTCAATGCAAACATGGTTAATCGACCTATTATCAGATATTCATGAGATGATATATGAAATTTGAGTTATTGTACAAATGTATTACACTTACTATACAAGACAAATTTATTAATTGTACAAGGGTGTACAAGACTACTTTTTGTTAAGGATTTTAAGTGATTTTGAAAAACTTTCCCATTTTTTTCCACTCAAAGATTTTTTCCCCACTGAAATTCTCTCACTCAAGAATTGTTTCGAATTTTATTTTTAAATTTCATCATCAAAATTTTGTAATTGCATATTTTGTTTTTTAGTTTTAGGCAATGCTCTTTCTTTCCACTATTTTTTTTTTTTTTTTTTTGTGAAATTTTATCCAAATGAATCTATATTTAAAATTATAATCATATTATCAAAAAATTTACAAGGATTTATCTTTAATTCTTTTAATATATTTATACTCATTTATTTAAAAAATGATAAACTAACTTTTTTTTTTTGGTAAACATATTCTATTACCTTTCAAGTAAAAAATTAGATAAGTTTGAAAGTCAATAAAAAAAATTAAATACCACTTATAATAATTTTTAGATAAAATTTTATATAATATATTTCATTTAAAATTTAATTTCTAAAGTTTCACTAAAAAATTTTGTTGACAATTTTCTTGTTGTGAATCAAAATACTTTGCATTAGTCTATTTAAATAAGAAAAATTGTTAATATAATATTAGAACTTCATATTTTAGTTATTTTTTTCAATAAATTTATCTTTTTAAAAATTTTAAAATAAAAACATTAAAAATTAAAAAACTAAAAGGATATATATATAAACAATTTCATTATCTACTTTTAGATTATGATCAAAGTGAAAAAATAAGGGGAAAAGTATTTTTTTGTAAAAAGTATTTTTTTATTTATAATATTGTCTATTTTTACAAGACTTTATGAAATTTGTATGTGCAGTGGATTCAAAAGAATCCTTAGATTTCATTTTGTGCCAATGTTTATAAGTCCATTTTTAACATTAAAAAAATTAAAATTTTAGTTTACAATTGTAATTTTAAAAGAAAATTTGAAAATATTAAATTACGAAGAGACAGTAGAGTAGCAGTGGATTAAGGGTTTTTTCTAAGGTAGTTTGTTTTATTAAAAGGCATACTTTTTCACCAAATATTAAAGTTATATTTGATTCACAAAATATTAAAGAAAGAAAAAATTATTAAAAAAAATAGTTTTTATATTTAATTTCATTATAAAAATATATATAAAAATAAAATATAATTAAAATCAATTAAAAATTATTTATATTTAAATTATTTAATCTCTATATAATAAAAAAATAATTTATTAACTTCAAACTTTTTTTTTTTCATTTTCTTCATCCTATTTTTTTTTTCTCCATTTCCTTTCACTTATATTTTTCCTCAAAATTTAATTTCCCACGACCAAACCTGAGGGTGGGTAGCATGTAAGCAGACAAAATGACAAGTGAGTGAAAATGAGAGGTTGCAGCCTTTTATTCATTTCTAAAGAAAATATTCTTTTCCTTCTTCCAAAATATAAAATTCTCAATCTAATACTACAATTTAGAGTTAGAAGCAGTTCGGTCTACGTCTTTCATCTCAAAAAATTGAGTATATATTCTTACAATAAGCAAGTTGGAACAAGATTTTCAGGGTATGCCCTTTGCAGTGCAATGCACGTAAATATAGTGGGGTGTAATACCTCATTGAGGAAGGGAGTAATGGTACCAATTCTGGTTGCTCAACAGTCAGCCACAAAAGATTGCACAATAAGGTTTATCAACATATCTTGAAATTTATCAATTCTAGTTGACAATTATGTTTTATTTTTTAAATCCTTTGAGACTTTTTTTTTTGTAATGCTTAGGTTCCAAAAAATATTTTTTTCGTGGTTATTTTATGAAAAATATAAAAAAATTTAAATATAATTAAAATTAATTATAACTTTATTTATTTTTAAATTATTTAATTTTTATATCGAAAGGTTAAAATAAATAAAATAAATTTAAAATAACATATAAAAATAATTTATTCATTTTTAAATTTATTTTTTATTTTTATTTTTCTTTCTAATTTTCTTATCCTATACACGTGCGTTTTCTGTAAAGCACATTCAATAATGATGTTTATGATTCAAAATTTTAGAAACAAGTCTAGGAATCAGTTATAAGTAGGTGAAATTATTGAAAGATTTTTTTGCATATTCGAAGTGATTTCTGCCTCTTTAGTAGCTTTGGTGCTTTTGGATCTAATTATGTCACCAATCAACTATTGGAAAATTTAAATAAAATTAGATGAGTGAAATTTGAATATAAAGTGTTAAACACAAGTTGGTGGTTTTTTTCTCTAGTCCAGAGACCTTTGCAATTAATTGAGTGGAAAATTAAAAAAATTATATGATTCAACCTTGATTGTCTTAATTAAGCATATGGGAATTGAACATAGAAAACTAGTGTGAACCCCGCATTTCGCACAATGCGTTCCCACTTGATGGCGAAACTCACTTTTATTTGAGAATGATTTATTTCTTTAGAAAATGAATTGGAGTCGCCTCTTATTTTTGTTTTATTTTTAAAGGGAAAACAAAATAAGAAAGAAAAACCCTAAGTGTGACTCCTGAAGGAAAAATAGGTTTGTGAAAAATCAAGTCGGGTCCGGGGGTTAGGTTACTTATTGGGAAGGTATGGTAAAAATCGTAGCACCCCTCTAAGTCCCTAGAAATGAGTCTCTACTAAATAAGATGTAGCAAACATGATAATTGATTGATTAAACATGGATACTGAATAGTAATCAAATGTATGAAAATAAGACATGCATGATAACAAATAAATTAATAAACACTATCTGGTACAAGGCGTACCTAGTCACAAGCTGAACACTATCATAAGAGACAAGGTTAGTGCACAAATACAGAATAACTGCGTGCATGGTCACAGAATGAGGCATACCAATCAAGTATATCAATCAAACAGTTAATGAGAAAATCACATATGTTGGGTGCCACCAAAGGCCATCGATCGCATGAATTTATCTCACAAGTTCCATTAGATATGGTATTATGGAAAATTGTCTTCGTGCTTTATTGAGAATCGAGAAGAACAGAAGATATTTGGAAACAAGAGTTGAACTTAAAACTGTTGAGAGAAAAATTGGATTTTCGAAATTTATTTGAAAATTGGAGTCTCGAGGATTGTTTGAAAATTGAAGTTTTGGGAATTAAAATTGAGGATCAGAAACTTGGAGATTAAATTTGAAAGAAACCGGAATTGAAAATTATTTAAGAAACAAAAACTGTGAAAATTTATTATATACGATTGGAATCTTTGTAAATCATTCGAGTCGAAGGTGGAATTCTTTGAAAAATAAAACAAATAAAATGCTAATAATAATAATAATAAAAATAAATAAATAAATAAATAAATAAATAAATAAATCAATCAATAAATGTGAAAATTGGAATTTTGGGGGGTTATTTAGAGATGAAATTTAAATAAATGAATAAATAAATGAATGGATAATAATAATAACGAAAGTAATAATGTTAGATAAATAACTGTGAAAATTGGAAATTGAATTAGAGATTGGAAATTGAAGAATTATTTAGAATGAAGTTTTAACAAATGAATAATAAATAAATAAATAACTAAAGTAATAGTGATAACGGAATAAAAGTGATCAACGGAATACTGTGAATGAATAAACAAACGGGAATAATGACAATAACGAAAATAATAATGATAGATAATAATTGTGAAAAATTATAAATTGAATTTAGGAATTGGAAATTTGAATAATTATTTAGAAATGGAGTTTTAAATAAATGAATAAGTGAATAAATAAATAAACAAAATAATAGCAATAATGAAAATAATAATGATTAGATAAATAATTGTGAAAATTGGAAATTGAGTTTAGAAATTGGAAATTTGAAGAATCATTTGGAGAAAGAATTTTAAATAAATGAATAAGTGAATAAACAAATAAACGGAATGATAGTAATAACGGAAATAATAATGATTGGATAAGTAATTGCGAAAATTGGAATTTTGGAAATTGGAAATTAAATTTGGAGATCAGAATTTTGTGGAATTGTTGAAAAATGGAATTTTATTTTTTTTATTTTTTAAAAAAAAGAATGAATAAATAAATAAATAAATAATAATAATAATAATAATGATGAAAATAATAATAATTAAATAGACAAATGTGAAAAATAGGATTTTACCGACCTAAAATTCTAAGGAGGGATAAGCGTATGAAGAATGAAGATTATTGGAAGAACTAAAAATTGGAAAACTATTTGCAAAAAGGGATTGGGGGATTATTTTTAAAACCGAAAGATGGAATTTCGAGAGTGACACGTGGCCCAAAGGTGGCCATGCAAAAGATGGCCATGCTAAATGATGTCAAAGATAGAGAGAATGAAACCCAAAGATAAAAGGATGCTGGCAGGAACGAGAGCTTCATCCCATCTCCTTTGCTCGTGTCATATGAGAATCCAAACTTCCTTGAAATCACAAGACCCAGACCCTCCATTGATTACTACTCAAAAAGTGCTATTTGATAGCTTGTGATTAACTCTTTTAAACACTTGTGAGTAGTAGTTATCACATTTTGACCCAATTAACATATTAAGGACCCTTGCAATCAATTCTAATAAAATTGTGTTAAGTTTTGGTGTTTTGATAGCTTTTTGATTACCAAAGCAATAAGAGATTAAGGAGAGTTCTTTGGAATCCATGGCAAAGATGTTCGGACAGGGCGTCCGGACACACCATTGGAGAACAACAGAACGTGGGCTGTGACAGGCTTTTGGAATGAAGTTGCAAGGCTTGCTCGCTTTAGTCAATGTTTTCCATCCGGACAACATATCCGGATAGGATTGCTATCGTCCGGGTGTGATGTTCACGAGTGCCGTGTGCTTCTCCCAGAGGGAGTCCGGATAGGAGAGCGCGCCACATGTCCTCTTGGGGAATCCGGATGGAGTTGATCCGGATAGCCTTGCGCACTCCGTGTCATCCAGGAGAGGAGTCCCTACACCTTGCACACGGGGAAGAATTCTATCCGGCTGGCATTCCACCTCATTCGGATATCCTACAGCCGGATGGGAGAGGAGGACATTCCATGCGCCGACATTTCACATCCGGAAATTCCGTGTGCCGACATTTTACATCCGGATATCTCACAGCCGGATGGGGGAGGAGGACGCTTCAACTTCTCCAGATAGACATATCCGGACCTTCTGATAACGCTTACCTGCAGAGTTTTTCTCTCAACATACAGTGCAGCGGTGTTCTCCTGAAGCTTCCTGATATTTCTGACCGACATTTTGAGATATTTTGGGATATTTTGCTTTAGATATTTGATGTCTAAATCCCCAAACTCTCCTTGTAACCCACCTATCATAGGATTCCTTAATCTTTAAGTAAGTACAAAGGGTGAATAACCTCATAGATATAGTTTGTAATTTTCTTTACAAAGGGATCTATGATGTAATCGGTGTAAGAAAGAAATATAATTCACAGAGCACTTGCTCTGTTTTTCCTTCATATAATTGTTTTCTCGTTAGTTTTCTTACTAGCCAAACAAGCTCTGAGGAAGTTTCCTCAGAGAATGAGTGGCTAGACTTTTAGTTCCTTGGAGTTAAGGTTGCCGGGAAAGGTTCCAAGTGCAAGAATTATTAGCTTTGTGGTTTCAGTCATTAATGAAGAGAAAGTGTGATCCTTTAATGATTTCTATGTTTTTAGTTAACTTAAAACACCTTCAAGTCACTTGAGCCAACACTTGGTAAGGCACGTGATCTCCATCCATGGAGATGCACTTGTTTATCTCTTGCGAGCTTTTGGGAAGTGACTTGAAGGTAGGATTTTCTAGAATTGCCAACACTTGGTAAGCTTTTGGACTCCAAGGAGACATCCATTAGTTATCTCTTGCGAGCTTGAGAAGGGAAGTCCAAGGTTAAAGATCACCTTGAATGGCAAATGCTATGTGAGAGGCACGAGCCATTGCAAGTTGCATCAGTGAGAGAGAATTAGAGCTGAAATCCATTTAAAGGATACATCTATACAACACCGGTTAGAGAATTGACTATATGTTAATTCTCTAATGCGAGGAAACGAACCAAATGACCGGAGCTCTGTTTTTGCATAAGGAACCTCCCCTGTGAACCTAAACCTCCAAGGAATGTTTTTCTTAATAAGTAATTTCTATTACTTTCTTTTTAGTTAGCTTTAAACAAAACCTCATTTAAACAAAGTTTGTGTTTTATTTCTTAAGCTAACCTTGAAATGAAAAAGCACCAATTTAACTTTGAATTGGTATCAGTTGTGAGTTGAAACCCTTCCTAGTGAACGATCCTAGAGCCACTATGCTATAGTAGCTTTGTCTTTGCTACCCTAGTTCATGGTGTAATAGGTTATAAGTTTTGTTGATCACTACCTCAATCAAGGAGCACCAGCTGGCATGAATCAGCTGAGACACCAATTGGGCACGAATCAAATGGCGCCATTGCCGGGGAAGGTGCCAACTTCATAGTGATATTATTTTAGGGTACTTGTGGTTTTCATCACAAGTTTGGTGAGTTTTCTCTCATTTTACTAACTCTTTTAGTTTTTTCTTTTACTCATTTGTATTCTAGCATAGTTTTTAATTTAGTTTTAGTTAATCAAACTCTTTTTGGTAGTTTTGTTTTTTTTGTTTTCCTCTGTTTTTGTTTTTCTTTCTTTGTTACAGTTGATACTAGTTGTGTATGCCAAAGTGGATACGAGATTGTGGAGGAAGGCTTGTTAAACTTGAAACACCTCATAACAAGGAGTTGGAAGTAATCTTGAACATCATGGAAACTACACCTGAAGATCAGCATAGTCACCATGATCATCAGGACAATCCCAATGAATTCAGATCAATGAGGGACTGTATGCATCCACCTCGTATGAGTGCACCATCATGTATAGTGCCCCCTACAGAGCAGCTAGTGATCAGACCCCATATTGTGCCACTTTTGCCAACTTTCCATGGAATGGAAAGTAAGAATCCTTATGCCCATATCAAGGAATTTGAAGATGTTTGTAATACATTCCGAGAGGCAGGAGCTTCCATCGACCTGATGAGGCTTAAACTATTTCCTTTTACTTTAAAGGATAAGGCCAAGATTTGACTTAATTCTTTAAGGCCAAGGAGTATCCGTACATGGACTGATTTACAAGCTGAATTCCTCAAGAAATTTTTTCCTACTCATAGAACAAATAGCTTGAAAAGGCAAATTTCAAACTTCTCAGCTAAAAAGAATGAGAAATTCTATGAGTGTTGGGAAAGATACATGGAAGCCATTAATGCTTGTCCTCATCATGGCTTTGATACATGGCTGTTGGTGAGTTATTTCTATAATGGGATGTCTTCCTCGATGAAGCAACTCCTCGAAACAATGCGTGGAGGGGATTTCATGAGTAAGAATCCTGAGGAAGCTATGGATTTCTTGAGTTATGTAGCTGAAGTCTCAAGGGGATGGGATGAACCGCACAGAGGAGAAGTGGGAAAGATGAAGTCTCAACCAAATGCTTTTCATGCTAAGGCTGGGATGTACACCTTGAACGAGGATGTTGATATGAAAGCAAAATTTGTAGCTATGACAAGAAGAGTGGAGGAGCTAGAACTGAAAAAGATTCATGAAGTGTAAGCTGTTGCTGAAACACCAGTGCAAGTAAAGCCATGTTCTATTTGTCAATCTTATGAACACTTGGTGGAGGAGTGCCCTTCAATTCCAGTTGCTAGAGAAATGTATGAAGAACAAGCAAATGTCATTGGACAATTCAAGCCCAATAGCAATGCTTCGTATGACAATACTTACAACTCAAGTTGGAGGAATCATCCAAATTTTTCATGGAAGCCAAGAGCACCTTAGTACCAACAGCCGGCTCAACCATCTCAACCATCTCAACCATCCTAACAAGCTTCAAGTCTTGAACAAGCAATAGTGAATCTCAGCAAGGTTATAGGAGATTTTATTGGAGAACAAAAATCCATCAACTCTCAACTCAGTCAAAGAATTGACAGTGTAGAGAATACTGTGATTAAAAGGATTGATGGCCTACAAAATGACTTATCTCAGAAGATAGATAATCTCCAATACTCAATCTCAAGGCTCACTAATTTGAACATAGTGCAGGAGAAGGGTAGATTTCCTTCTCAACCTCACCAAAACCCCAAGGGTATCCACGAAGTGGAAACTCATGAGGGAGAATCTTCACAGGTGAGAGATGTTAAAGCCTTGATCACTCTAAGGAGTGGTAAAAAGGTTGAGTCACCAACACCCAAGCCATATGTTGAAGAAAAGGAAGAAGAAGAGACAAAGAAGAGGGATGAAATGAAAGAAAAGAAGAAAGATATCAGTGAAGGGAAGAAGGACCGTGATTCAACAGTGAATGCAAATCCGGAGAAAGAGCTTATTAAGGAAGAATTGATGAAGAAACGCACATCTCCACCTTTTCCTCAAGCTTTGCATGGGAAAAAGGGGATAAAAAATGCATCAGAAATCCTTGAAGTATTGAGCCAAGTGAAGGTCAACATTCCATTGCTGGACATGATTAAGCAAGTTCCATCATATGCAAAGTTCCTAAAGGACCTGTGTACTATCAAAATAGGGTTGAATGTGAATAAGAAAGCCTTCTTGACTAAACAAGTAAGTGTCGTCATACAATGCAAATCTCCTTTGAAGTACAAAGATCCGGGATGTCCTACCATTTCAGTCATGATTGGAGGAAAGGTAGTGGAAAAAACTTTGTTAGATTTGGGAGCAAGTGTGAATTTGCTACCATACTCTGTTTATAAGCAATTGGGACTTGGAGAATTAAAGCCAACATCAATCACCCTGTCTTTAGCTGATAGGTTAGTGAAAATTCCAAGGGGGATAATTGAAGATGTATTAGTTCAAGTTGATAATTTCTACTATCCAGTAGATTTTGTTGTTCTTGATACTGATCCTTTAGTTAAGGAAGCTAATTATGTTCCTATCATCCTTGGAAGGCCATTTCTGGCTACTTCGAATGCAATCATAAATTGTAGGAATGGACTTATGCAACTTACTTTTGGCAACATGACACTTGAGCTTAATATCTTTCATATGTCAAAGAAGCTGATTACTCCGGAAGAAGAAGAAGGTCCAGAAGAAGTATGCATTATTGACACTCTAGTGGAGGAGCATTGTGATCAGAATATGCAAGACGAGTTGAATGAAAGTCTTGCGGATCTTGAAGAAGGGTTGTCTGAACCCGCTGATGTGCTTGCTACTCTACAAGGTTGGAGGAGGAAAGAAGAGATCCTACCTTTATTCGATAAGGAGGAGGGACAAGATGATGTAATAGAAGAATTCCCGAAGCTCAAATTGAAACTTCTGCCCATGGAGTGAAAATATACATACCTGGAAGAAAATAACCAATGTCCTGTTGTTATATCTTCATCTCTTACCGGTCATCAAGAGATTTCTCTACTTAAAGTTCTTAAGAGGAGCAAGAAAGCAATAGGATGGCAAATATCTGACTTGAAAGGAATCAGTCCTTTGGTTTGTACACATCACATATATATGGAGGAAGAATCTAAACCAATTCGTTAACCTCAAAGAAGATTGAATCCTCATTTACAAGAAGTAGTAGGAACTGAGGTACTGAAGCTACTCCAAGCGGGTATTATTTATCCCATATCTGACAGCCCTTGGGTGAGTCCTACTCAAGTGGTACCAAAGAAGTCAGGTATTACTGTGGTTCAGAATGAAAAAGGAGAAGAAATTGCAACATGCCTCACTTCAGGTTGGATGGTGTGTATTGACTACAGGAAATTGAATGTTGTGACAAGGAAAGATCATTTTCCACTCCCATTTATTGATCAGGTACTGGAGAGAGTCTCTGGCCATCCTTTGTATTGTTTCTTGGACGGGTACTCAGGGTATTTCCAAATTGAAATTGATGTTGAAGATCAGGAGAAGACCACTTTCACATGTCCGTTTGGAACATATGCCTACAGAAGAATGCCTTTTGGTTTATGCAATGCACCTGCAACATTCCAAATATGTATGCTTAGTATCTTCAGTGATATGGTGGAGCGAATTATGGAGGTTTTGATGGATGATATCACCATATATGGAGGTACATTTGAAGAATGCTTAGTAAATTTGGAAGCAGTTCTTAAAAGATGCATTGAAAAAGACTTGGTGCTTAACTGGGAGAAATGCCATTTTATGGTACGTCAAGGAATTGTCCTTGGCCATATCATCTCCGAGAAAGGCATTGAAGTTGATAAGCAAAGGTGGAACTTATTGCCAAATTGCCATCCCCAACCACTGTAAAAGGAGTAAGGCAATTTCTTGGCCATGCAGGGTTCTACAGGAGGTTTATACAAGATTTCTCTAAGCTGTCAAGGCCTCTTTGTGAACTTTTAGCTAAGGATGCTAAGTTTGTCTGGGATGAGAGATTTCAAAAGAGTTTTGATCAATTGAAGCAATTTTTGACAACCGCTCCAATAGTAAGGGCTCCTAACTGGCAATTACCCTTTGAAGTAATGTGTGATGCCAGTGACTTTGCTATAGGAGCTGTACTTGGCCAAAGAGAAGATGGGAAGCCCTATGTGATCTACTATGCAAGCAAAACATTGAACGAGGCTCAAAGAAACTACACAACTACAGAGAAAGAATTGTTAGTTGTGGTGTTTGCTTTAGACAAGTTTCGTGCTTATTTGGTAGGGTCTTTCATCATTGTTTTCACTGACCATTCAGCCTTGAAGTATTTATTGACAAAGCAAGATGCAAAAGCAAGGTTGATTAGGTGGATTCTTTTGTTGCAAGAGTTTGATCTCCAAATCAGAGACAAGAAAGGGGTGGAGAATGTGGTAGCTGACCACCTTTCAAGGTTGGTTATAGCACATAATTCCCATGTATTACCTATTAATGATGATTTTCTTGAGGAATCACTTATGTTGTTAGAGAAAGCTCCTTGGTATGCTCATATTGCTAACTATTTGGTTACTGGTGAAGTTCCAAGTGAGTGGAAAGTGCAAGACAGGAAGCACTTCTTTGCAAAGATTCATGCTTATTATTGGGAAGAGCCCTTCCTTTTCAAGTATTGTGTAGATCAGATCATAAGGAAGTGTGTCCCTGAAGAAGAGCAACAAGGGATCCTCAGCCACTGCCATGAGAATGCCTGTGGAGGCCACTTTGCCTCTCAGAAAACAGCCATGAAGGTCATGCAATCAGGGTTTACTTGGCCATCGCTTTTTAAAGATTCCCACATCATGTGTAGGAGTTGTGATAGATGCCAAAGACTCGGGAAGCTTACAAAAAGAAACCAAATGCCCAAGGCCATAATCAGTGATGGAGGTACTCATTTTTGCAACAAACCTTTTGAAACCCTATTAGCCAAGTATGGAGTGAAGCATAAGATAGCTACACCTTATCATCCTCAAACTTTCGGGCAAGTGGAGCTAGCAAACAGGGAAATAAAGAACATACTGATGAAAGTGGTGATTACAAGCAGAAAATATTGGTCTATTAAGCTACATGATTCATTATGGGCATATAGGACAGCTTATAAGACTATTCTTGACATGTCTCCCTATCGTCTTGTCTATGGCAAAGCATGTCACCTCCCTGTGGAAGTTGAATATAAAGCTTGGTGGGCAATCAAGAGGTTGAACATGGACTTGATCAGAGCTGGGGAAAAGAGGTGCTTAGACCTTAATGAGATGAAGGAATTAAGAAATGATGCTTACATCAATTCCAAAGTTGCAAAGTAGAGGATGAAAAAGTGGCATGATCAACTAATCTCCAACAAAGAATTGCGGAACGGACAAAGAGTCCTACTCTATGACTCAAGGCTCCATATCTTTCCAGGGAAGCTCAAGTTAAGGTGGATAGGTCCTTTCATTATTCACCAAGTACATCTCAATGGAGTGGTGGAATAACTAAATTCCAATGGCATAGACACCTTCAGAGTCAATGGTCATCGCCTCAAGCCATTCATTGAGCCGTTCAAGCCAGAAAAGGAGGAAATCAACCTCCTTGAGCCACAAAAATCCTGATCAGAGAAGGGTTAGATGGACTTGGCTTCACCAAAGTCCATAATTTTGTTAAATATGTTAATTTTTAAGTTTTGTAAATTATTTGATTGTAATTTTAGTCTTGAAATTTTGTAAATTGTAACTAACTTAATCTTTTTGAATGATTAAAATCAGGAGCAGATTCTTGCCACTCAGGCCCAGCACACTGCCATCCTGAGGCAGATTCAGCATCAATTGGCAGTACATCAGCTCCTGAACATGCCATTCCCACCTCATCAGGAGCCTCCTACAGGAGAGACAACTGAGCCATTATTTCCACAGCATAACTTCATGTCTCTAAGGAGGTACCACTTCCTCCCTATTTTTCAATCGCTTTTGTCACATTGAGGACAATGTTCAGCTTGGTTGGGGGGAGAGTTGAGGAAGGAAGTTTTTTGTTATTAATGCTAAGTTATTTTGGTAATTTAGTTGCTTTTTGCTTAATTTTAAAATTTTTTAAAGTTTTTATTCTACTCTCCATGGTTATTAAGGAAAAATTTTCAAAATGAAATGAGAGAAATTGAATTTTTGTCTTTTTACTTGACTGAGAGTTTGTATTATGCTTTCTAAAGTTGATAAATTGTTGAAACTTCTATTGAATTCAACCTTAGTTCTTCCACTTTAAGCTATTCACACACTGTGCACAATAGGTTCCGATTATAAGATGAAAAACTATTTCCCTCTTGACTTAGGAAAATTTTAGACTTGGTACCTTTGACCTCATTTTAATAGTGTTGGGACACCTTATAAAAGGCCAATGAGCCTTTGAAAAAAAAAAAGAATAAAGAAAGAAAGAAAAAATGTTTGCTTTCCTTGAAACCCGAGCAAGGTCTGAGGGGTATATGGTGAAAATCTTTAAAACCTGGTGCCCTAAGCCTTCATTGGTTGGGAATCACCGACCTCAATGCTCGTTACAAGGGTGAATAGGTGGAGTTAACATACTGTAGGTGCTTGGGTATTAAAATTTATTCTCAAAAGTCCGGGGTAAAATCCGATGAGTTAGTGGTTGAAAGATCTTTAAAGCTTGATGCCCTAAACCTTAATTGGTTGGGAGTCATCGATGGACCCCCGTTACATGGACAATTTAGAAAAGAATACCTTTAAGCTTTGTACTCCTACAAGAAAAAATTATGAAACAAGAGGTGCATTCTTAGCTTATTGGAGGTTGATCAGTTTGCTAAGCTTTGAAAAAGAACTAGGTTTGGGGGAGAGATTAGTTCAACATACTATATTTGGAAGCTAATAAATAACACTTAGATTTTTGTGGAAGAGTAAGGTTTGACCCTTTGGGAATGGAAACTCTTTTAAAGCTTAAATTTGCATAATGCCTTCTCTTTAAGAATTGTGATTAGACAGGTTATTTGATAACTCTTGTTGAAGTTTGAGTTTCATTTCTTTAATGTTCCATGAGAGAGTTAGATCATCATGCCACTTGAAAATTGTTTTTTGATCAACATGATGTTGTAAAATTATAGTACTTTTTATTTTTATTTTTCTCTCCTTCATTGCTAAGGGACTAGCAATATGTTGGTTGGGGGGAGTGATTACTACTCAAAAAGTGCTATTTGATAGCTTGTGATTAACTCTTTTAAACACTTGTGAGTAGTAGTTATCCCCTTTTGACCCAATTAACATGTTAAGGACCCTTGCAATCAATTTTAATAAAATTGTGTTAAGTTTTGGTGTTTTGATAGCTTTTTGATCACCAAAGCAATCAGAGATTAAGGAGAGTTCTTTGGAATCCATGACAAAGATGTCCGAACAGGGCGTCCGGACAAACCATTGGAGAACGGCGGAACGTGGGCTGTGACAGGCTTTCGGAATGAAGTTGCAAGGCTTGCTCGCTTTAGTCAGTGTTACGCATACGCGAACAACAAGTCTATGATCCAGATAGGATTGGCGTATCGCCATGGCTGCTTCGGAATGTTGTGAAGTCAAGGCTTGCTGCTTTTGTGCACTAGATCATGTTTTTCGCATCGTGCGTACGAGTCATAGCTTCCAGAATTTGCGCGCGAGAGGATGAGTCTGGAATAGATTTGAGCAGTACGCCTGCCGCACATCTTCCCGTTGGGGGTGAGATTCGGGATGTTCACGATGAGAGTTGGCATCGCGGTGATGAGCTCTTCCCATGATGGAGCGCGCGCTCATGTCGATTTTCGAGGGAGAGAGGAGATCCGCTGCCGACCACTTCGAGTAGTCCCTCTACTGGGGAGAGTCAAGGAATTCTACCGAGGGCTGGAAGCTATGTATCACCTGCATGATTCGGACCTATATCCTTACTAGCGCGGATGGGAGAGGAGGGACATTCCAATGCGCCGACATTTCACATCCGAAACTCTCCGTGTGCCGACATTTTACATCCGGATATCTTCACAAGCCGGATGGGGGAGGAGGACGCTTCAACTTCTCCAGATAGACATATCCAGACCTTCTGATAACGCTTACCTGCAGAGTTTTTCTCTCAACATACAGTGCAGCAGTGTTCTCCTGAAGCTTCCTGATATTTCTGACCGACATTTTGAGATATTTTGGGATATTTTGCTTTAGATATTTGATGTCTAAATCCCCAAACTCTCCTTGTAACCCACCTATCATAGGATTCCTTAATCTTTAAGTAAGTACAAAGGGTGAATAACCTCATATATATAGTTTGTAATTTTCTTTACAAAGGGATCTATGATGTAATCGGTGTAAGAAAGAAATATAATTCACAGAGCACTTGCTCTGTTTTTCCTTCATATAATTGTTTTCTCGTTAGTTTTCTTACTAGCCAACAAGCTCTGAGGAAGTTCCTCAGAGAATGAGTGGCTAGACTTTTAGTTCCTTGGAGTTAAGGTTGCCGGGAAAAGGTTCCAAGTGCAAGAATTATTAGCTTTGTGGTTTCAGTCATTAATGAAGAGAAAGTGTGATCCTTTAATGATTTCTATGTTTTTAGTTAACTTAAAACACCTTCAAGTCACTTGAGCCAACACTTGGTAAGGCACGTGATCTCCGTCCATGGAGATGCACTTGTTTATCTCTTGCGAGCTTTTGGGAAGTGACTTGAAGGTAGGATTTTCTAGAATTGCCAACACTTGGTAAGCTTTTGGACTCCAAGGAGACATCCATTAGTTATCTCTTGCGACCTTGAGAAGGGAAGTCCAAGGTTAAAGATCACCTTGAATGGCAAATGCTATGTGAGAGGCACGAGCCATTGCAAGTTGCATCAGTGAGAGGGAATTAGAGCTGAAATCCATTTAAAGGATACATCTATACACACCGGTTAGAGAATTGACTATATGTTAATTCTCTAATGCGAGGAAACGAACCAAATGACCGGAGCTCTGTTTTTGCATAAGGAACCTCCCCTGTGAACCTAAACCTCCAAGGAATGTTTTTCTTAATAAGTAATTTCCATTACTTTCTTTTTAGTTAGCTTTAAACAAAACCTCATTTAAACAAAGTTTGTGTTTTATTTCTTAAGCTAACCTTGAAATGAAAAAGCCCCAATTTAACTTTGAATTGGTATCAGTTGTGAGTTGAAAACCCTTCCCAATGAACGATCCTAGAGCCACTATGCTATAGTAGCTTTGTCTTTGCTACCCTAGTTTATAGTGTAATAGGTTATAAATTTTGTTGATCACTACCTCAATCAAGGAGCACCAGCTGGACATGAATCAGCTGAGACACCAATTGGGTACGAATCATATATCCTTCCTGTTGGTAAACATAGGCAAGACTGCACTTGCCACAATAGTGTCTATCAAAGTGGTTGGCCATGAAGGTATTCACGCAACACTCAGAATCAAGGCAATCCCTTCTCAACCTCTATGTAGGACCTCAGGCGCTACCAAAAAGAAATTGCTGTTAGGAAAGGTGCATACCCTAGCCTTATAGTGCATTCACCCAAGCGCCCACGACGAACACAAGGGGAGTTGATAGACACGGCTAACCCTCCGATTTGCCAACAAGTTGATGGACACGGCTAATCCTCCGATCTGCCAACAATCTCCCCCCAGTGACACCCCTGGGGTTCGAACCCGTGACCTTGGCTCTAATACCACTTGTAGGACCTCAGGTGTTACCAACTCTTCTAAAAGCAATTGTTGTTAGGAAAGACGCATACTCTAACCTTATAGTGCATTCACCCAAGCGCCCACGGCGAACACAAGGGGAGTTGATGGACACGACCAACCCTCCGATCTGCTAACAACATGGGGTTGATTACACAAAGGTTTTTGCGTCGGTGGCAAGGATGGATACAGTTCGAATGATTATTGCTCTTGAAACTCAAAGGAATTGGACAATTTACCAACTAGATGTGAAATTAGCCTTTCTCCATGGAGAGCTAAGTGAAGAGGTGTTTGTTGAGCAACCAAGAGGCTATGAGCAAAAGAACAATCCACACAAGGTGTATAAACTGAGAAAGCCTTATACGGACTCAAACAAGATCCACGAGCTTGGTTTAGTCATATAGAAGCACACTTTGTGAATGAAGGCTTTGAGAGGTGCCACAGTGAGCATACCTTGTTCGTCAAAACAAGCAAAGGAGGTAAAATTTTAATTTTGAGTTTGTATGTTGATGACCTCATTTTTACTGGAAATGATGAATCAATGTTTTATGAGTTCAAGAGCTCTATGATGCGTGAGTTCGATATGACTGATTTGGGAAAGATGAGGTATTTTTTTGGAGTTGAAGTGCTGCAGAAGACTGATGGCATTTACATCAGTCAAAAGAAATATGCCTTAGATGTGTTGAAAAGATTTGGAATGGAGGAGAGCAATTCTGTCCATAGTCCGATTGTTATAGGTTTTAAAGTCTTCAAAGATGAAAATGGAATCAAGGTTGATGCAACATTCTTCAAGAAAATGGTAGGGAGTCTCATGTATCTAACAGCAACTCGACGTGACTTAATGTTTGTAATGAGTTTAATTAGTAGATACATGGGGCAGCCAACTGAGCTTCACTTACAGACTGCAAAGAGGTTGTTAAGATATTTGAGAGGCACAACAAATCTTGGGATCGTCTACAAGAAGGGAAGGAATGATAAATTGGTTGCCTTTACTGATAGTGACTATGTCGGTGATTTGGAGGATAGGAAAAGCACATCGGGGTATGTATTCATGTTGAGTTCTGGAGCTGTGTCTTGGTCCTCTAGAAAGCAGCGTGTTGTTTCACTCTTCACAACTAAAGCTGAATTCATAGCCGCAACATCCTATGCATGTCAAGCTGTTTGGATGAGGAGAATCTTGGAGAAGCTCAGTCATACACAAGGTAATTGTACTACTGTGTTTTGTGACAATAGTTCAATAATTAAATTATCAAAGAATCCAGTGATGCATAGACGAAGCAAACACATAGATGTTCGCTTTCATTCTCTGCGTGATCTTACTAAAGAAGGAGTAATGGAATTAGTTCATTGTGGTACACAAGATCAGATTGCAGACGTGATGACTAAGCCTCTCAAGCTTGACATGTTTCTGAAGCTGAGAGAGTTTGATTACTACTCAAAAAGTGCTATTTTATAGCTTGTAATTAACTCTTTTAAAACACTTTTGAGTAGTAGTTATTACCTTTTTAACTCAATTGGCATGTTAAGGACCCCTGCAATCGTTTCTAATCAAATTGTGTTAAGTTTTGGTGTTTTTGATAGCTTTTTGATCACCAAAGCAATCCAAGAATGAGGGAGAGCTTTGTATAATCCATGGAAAAGCAAATGGAAGCTCATTTACATGAAGAATCCAAGCTTTGGAGCTTTGTAGTTCTTTGCCAAAGCCAATCAAGAATGCAAGGAGGAAAAAGAGAAATCTAACATGAAGAAATTCAAGAGGACAGCAACTGTTGGACACATTTAGAGTACTTTATGGAGTCTATTTCATGCATACTATATTTCATTTCGAAGCTCTGGAAGTCAGGAGTCCAACGCTTCAAATGATGTGCAAATCGGAGCTGAAATGAAGAAGTTATAGCCGTTTGAAGACAACCACACAAAGCTGTGCGAAAATTTTGCAGCTGCGAAATGAAATCCACTTGCGAAATTTCGCAAGATGTTTCGCAGCTGAGAAACCACCTCCAAGCACACGTGTGCCACTTCGCAAGTTGAAACTCCATCTTCGTGCTGCGAACCACGTTGCGAAATCACCTCCAAGCTGCGAAACAAGTTGCAAATCATATCCAAGTTGCGGAATCGCCTCCAAGTTGTGAAATCACAAATTCAACTTGCAAAATCAAAGTTCAAACTTGGAAAATGGGCAATTCAACGTGTGAATCACCTTGCGAAATCCACCTGTGTAAACTCAGATATTTGCAACCGACTTAGTTAGATTTTTTCTCAAGATATTTTGTGTAAATTTCTATTTTCTCCTTGTAATCAGTCAAATATATTATTGGGATATTTCTTAGAAAATATATTCTCTCTATATATCTTTGAACCAATGTAAAGAACCAATCAATATATCATATATCAGATATGTAATCGACGATAGTAAGAAATATATCTACAGAGCACTTGCTCTGTTTTTCCTTCATATTTTTGTTTTCTTGTTATTTTTATTTCTAGCAAATCAAACTCTGAGTGTTTCCTCAGAGGATGAGTGGATAGGCTCTTTGTCTCTTGGAGTGAAGAAAGCCGGGTAAGTTTTCACATGCAAAAATTGGAAGTTTTGTTGTTTCAGCTTTTAATGAAGAGAAAGTGTGACCCGGTAATGGTTTTTATCTTTTTAGTTAACTTAAAATTCCTTAAAATCACCTAGGCCAACACTTGGTGAGGCAAGTGGTCTCCATCCATTGAGATACACTAGTTTATCTCTTGAGAGCCTTTGGGAGGTGGTTTAAAGGTAGGATTTTCTAGAATAGCCAACACTTGGCAAGCTTTTGGACTCAAAGGAGACATCCATTAGTTATCTCTTGCGAGCTTTTCACGGGTAATCCAAGGTTAAAGATCACCTTGAATGAAAAATGCTAGGTGAGAGGTATGAGCCATTGCAAGATGCATCAGTGACAGGGATTTAGTGTTTGAACCCATTAAGGGGAAGCATCTGTACCACACCGATTCGGGAAATAACTATATGTTAAATCCCTAATGCGAGGAAAAGATTCAAGTGACCGAAACTCCCTTTTTGTATAAGGAACCTGAGCCTAGTGATCTGAAACTCCAAGAAACACTTTTCTTTGTAAGTAATTCCAGTTATTTTATTATTGGTTAGTTTAAAATCAAACCTTTTTCACTCAAATATCTTTATGTTTTCTTTTAAAGCTAACCTTGAAATGAAAAAGCACCAATTCAGCTTTGAATTAATATCAATTGTGAAGTGAAAACCCATCCCAGTGAACGATCTTAGAGCCACTATGCTATGCTAGTTGAGGCTATCCTAGTACATGGTGTAATAGGTTATAAATTTTGTTGATTACTCCCGTCTGAGGACCAAAATCAAGGTATACCAGCTGGGCACGAATCAGAGTTGATGGGTGTTCGTGAATTTCTAGATATAAACTAATTATTGTTAGTAGTTAGTTTAAGGAAGGGTGTCAAGATTTAAGTTTTCTAATTGTTTAGTTTTTTTGTTTTAATAATCCCTATTAAGCAGGGTAGTTTTATAAGCAGGGTAGTTTTAAGCTTTAACTTATTCTCTACTCTTTACCACGTTATTTGTTAGTGTAAGGCTATTTTATTAGCTAAGGTTGTTGATCAATAGATGTGGATTTTTCCTAGTTTTGTTCCATTCAGTTTTGATTCACAACATTTTGGTATCAGAGCCAGGTTCAAAGCAGCAACTTTTGTAATTTGCAGTAGCAAGAGAGATGACAACTGAAGGGAATTTTGTGCAACTTGCTATTCCTCGATTTGATGGTCATTACAATCATTGGAGCATGTTGATGGAAATTTTTTTAAGATCTAAGGAGTACTGGAGTCTTGTGGAGACTGGTTATGTTGAGCCAGAAAGTGGAGCAGTATTGACAGAGGTGCAATAGAAGAAGCTTGATGAGATGAAGCTGAAAGACTTGAAGGTGAAAAATTATTTGTTTCAAGCTATCGATTGAACGATTCTTGAAACCATCTGATTCGTGCCCAGCTGGTGTATGTCATGTTGATTGGTGTTCAATCAACTGGTGTGCCTTGATTTCGATCCTCAAACGAGAGTAATCAACAAAATTTATAAACCTATTTCACCATGTACTAGGGTAGCATTAGCTAGCATAGAATAGTGGCTCTAGGATCGTTCACTAGGATGGGTTTTCAAATTACAACTGATATTAGTTCAAAACTGAATTGGTGCTTTTTCTTTTCAAGGTTAGCTTTAAAAGAAAACGTAAAGATGTTTGGAAAGGTTGGTTTTTAAGTGAAACCAATAATAAAGAAAAGGAAATTACTTAGAAAGAAAAGTGTTTCTTGGAGTTTTTAGATCACTAGGCTTAGGTTCCTTATACAAAAAGAGAATTCTGGAATCTTTTTCTCGCATTGGGGATTTAACATAGAGGTATTTCCTGAATCGGTGTGGTACAGATGCTTCTTCTTAATGGATTCAAACACTAATTCCCGTCACTAAATCATCTTGCAATGGTTCATACCTCTCACCTTGTATTGGCCATTCAAAGTGATCCTTAACCTTGGATTACCCGTCAAAAGCTCGCAAGAGATAACTAATGGATGTCTCCTTAGAGTTCAAAAGCTTACCAAGTGTTGGCTATTCTAGAAAATCCTACCTTTAAACCACCTCCCAAAGGCTCGCAAGAGATAAACTAGTGTAACTCAATGGATGGAGTCCACTTGCCTTACCAAGTGTTGGCCCAGGTGATTTTAAGGCATTTTAAGTTAACTAAAAAGATAAAAACCATTAACGGGTCACACTTTCTCTTCATTAAAAACTGAAACAACAAAAACTTCCAATTTTTTCATTTGAAACCTTACCCAGCTTCCTTCACACCAAGAAACAAAAAGCCTAGCCACTCATACTCAGGGAAAACATCCTCAGAGTTTGTTTGGTTAGTGAGAAAAATACAATCAAAATAAGTAGGTAAGGTAGAGCAAAACTCTGTGTATTACTTTCTTCAAAACTATACAAAAGTTGGTCTTTGAGAAAAAACTCCCGAGATATCTTGAAAAGAAAATTACAATAGATTATATAGAAAGTTATTCACCCTTCCTTCTTACTTCCTAACTAAGAAATCCTATTATTGGTGGATTACAAGGAGAAAATAGGGATTTAAACAATAAATATCTGAAGAACAAATCTAACAGAGTCGATCACAAATATCTGGAACCACACAGGTGGATTTTGCAAGTTGAAACATGAATTGCAAAAATTTCGCAAGTTGAAAGTGTCCATTTCGCAAGTTGGACTTTGATTTCGCAAGTTGAATTTGTGATTTTGCAACTTGCGAAATTGTCTTTTAGCTTGGTGCGGTTGTCTTCCAATGGTCATAACTTCTTTATTTTAGCTCTGATTTGCACACCGTTTAAAGCATTGGACTCCTGACTTCCCGAGCTTCGAAATGATATATACTGTGTATAAAATAGACTCTAGAAAGTGCTCTAAATGTGTCCTGCAGCTGCTCTCCTCTTGAATTTCTTCATGTTAGATTTCTCTCTCTATTTTTACTCCTTGCATTCTTGATTTGGCTTTGGCAAAGGACTACGAAGCTCCAAAGCTTGGATTCTTCATGTAAATGAACTTCCATTTGCTTTGCCATGGATTATACAAAGCTCTCCCTCAATCTTGGATTGCTTTGGTGATAAAAAAGCTATTAAAAACACCAAAACTTAACACAATTTGATTAGAAACGATTGCAAGGGTCCTTAACATGTCAATTGAGTTAAAAGGTAATAACTACTACTCAAAAGTGTTTAAAAGAGTTAATTACAAACTATAAAATAACACTTTTTGAGTAGTAATCACTCCCCCCAACCAACATATTGCTAGTCCCTTAGCAATGAATGAGAGAAAAATAAAAATAAACAGCATTATAATTTACAACATCATGCTGATCACTTCAAAAAATTTCAAGTGGGATGATGGTCAAACTCTCACATGAAACATTAAAGATATAAAACTCAAACTTCAACAAGAGTTATCAAATAACTTGTCTAATCACAATTCATGAAGAGAAGGCATTATGCAAATTTAAGCTTCAAAATAATTTCCACTCTCAAAGGGTCGATCCTAACTCTTCCACAAAAATCTATGTGTTACTTGTTAGTTTCAGAATATAGTATGCTGAACTAATCTCTCCCCCCAACCTAGTTCTTTTTCAAATCTTAGCAAACTGACACCTTCAATAGGCTAAGAACGCACCTCTTGGTTCACAATTTTTTTCATTGTAGGAGTACAAAGCTAAAGGTATTGTTTTCTAAATTGTCCATGTAACGGGGGTCTATCGATGACTCCCAACCAATTAAGGTTTAGGGCATCAAGCTTTAAGGATCTTTCAACCACTAACTCCTCGGATTTTACCCCGGACTTTTGAGAATGAATTTTAATACCCAAGCATCTACAGTATGTTAAACTCCACTTATTCACCCTTGTAACGAGCATTGAGGTCGGTGACTCCCAACCAATGAAGGCTTAGGGCACCGGGTTTTAAAGATTTTCACCATATACCCCTTAGACCTTGCTCGGGTTTCAAGGCAAGTAAAACATTTTTTTTTTCTTTCTTTTTTCCAAAGGCTCATTGGGCTTTTATAAGGTGTCCCAACATTATTAAAATGAGGTCAAAAGTACTAAGTCTAAATTTTCCTAAGTCAAGGGGGTGAAATAGTTTTTCATCTTATAATCAGAACCTAGTGTGCACAGTGTGTGAATAGCTTAAAGTGGAAGAAATAAGGTTGAATTTAATAGAAGTTTCAACAATTCATCAACTTCAATAAGCATAATACAAATTCTAAGTCAAGTAAAAAGACAAAAATTCAATTCTCCCATTTCATTTTGAGAATTTTTCCTTAATAACCATGAAGAATAGAATAAAAACTTGAAAAAATTTAAAAATTAAGCAAAAAACAAATAATTACCAAAATAACTTAGCATTAATAGCAAAAATTCCTTCCTCAACTCTCTTCCCCCCAACCAAGCTGAACATTGCCCTCAATGTGGCAAGAGCGATTAAAAATACAGGGAGGAAGTCGTGCCTCCTGAGTGACATGGAGTTTGAGTCGTCTAGGAGAAACAACAAGATTCAAAAACAAAAAAAAAAAATATGGGTAGAGGAAATAAAATAATAGTATGCCAAGTATACTAAAAAATGATGGATATGTATTACTTTAAGAAAGTACAATATGAACTATGAACAAGTAATACATCTAATCCCAGTATATAAAACATAAAAAACATGGGATTACGAGTTCTACTATAATAAGTAAATACAAAAAAGTAGATAGATGACCAGGTAGTGGTGGGAGGATTGTGTGGAGATGATGGCTCGGTTGTGGTAGTTTGAGTGCTTTGGATCGGAGTCTCGATCTCTACTGTAGTAGTCTCCTCATGGGGCATAGTCTGCTTTGCTGGAAGAGCCTCCTGAGATGGATTTGTAGGCTTTGATGGACCAGGCATATCATGCTCAGGTGGCGACAAAATACCCAAATGCTGTTGTATCTGCTTAAGGATGGCAGTATGCTGGGTCTAGGTGGCAATAAGCTGATCTTGATGTGCACGTATGACTGCCATCTACTGGGCAAGAATGCTCTGAGTAGTAGTCAATGTCTACAATGTATGACATAGGTCTTTGAACTCTGAAGCGGATATGGTGATAGTAGACTCAGGTGGAGGAGGCGCTAATGTAGCTGGTACGACTAGTGGAGTCCCAGGAGTGGTAGGAAGAGCAGAAGATGTAGCCTCAGGCGTGAGTGATTCGACTCATGGTAGCTTAGCTTTAAAGGCGTATCAACAAAATTTATACCTTAAATACTATTACTAAAGTAGCCAAGCTACTATAGCATAGTGGTTCTAGGATCGTTCACTGGGATGGGTTTTCACTTCACAAATGATATTAATTCAAAGATGAATTGGTGCTTTTTCATTTCAAGGTTAGCTTTAAAAGAAGACATAAATGTTTTAGAAAGATTTAAACTAATCTAAGCTAACATTAAAGAATAAAATGAAAGGGTGTAAAAACAAGTTTCTCAAAGATAGGATAGCTATGCTCTGGCTCTTATGCAAATTGGAAATCTCAGGATAGGCTCCTCGCGTTGGGGTTGCAACTATGGTGATGCTTGCTTCCCGAACCGGTATGGATTTAGCAAATCAAGTTTTAATCCTTTAAAATGACAAAACAGATGGTAGTGAATTTCATCAATGGTTATTCACCTTAGACTTCCTTTGAATGGCTCGTAAGAGATAACTAATGGTCTAAAGCCAAAAGCTTACCAAATATTGGCAACTCAAAGTCATTCCAGGTGATAAACTCACCTTTCAATGGCCATTGAAATTGGTTCTAACGGATTAATGCAAAACTTGGAATTGAAAACCTCACCTTCCAATAGCTCGTAGGAGATAACTAATGGATAGAAATCCAAAAGCTTATCAAGTATTGGCCGTTGGAAGTTGTCCAAAGGAAATAAAAACCAAACTTTGCATTAATGAACCATTAATGAAAAACGACTACCTTACCTTCCAGGTGCGAGAAATTTCCATGGGATTGCATCCAAGCCATCACATAACATCCATACTTTGAGAAACTAAAAGTTTTAGCCAATCATCCTCTGAGGAAAAGCCCTCAGAGGCTGTTTGGCTACTAAGAAAATAGAAATGGGGAAGAACAGGAGAAGAGAGAAAAACAGAGCAAGGCTCTATATCTATATATCAATATATCAATTACAATGGATGCAAGGGAATATATATAGAGAAGTTTTTCCAACCTTCCTAGCTAAGAAATCTTATGATTGGTGGATTACAAGGAGAAGAATGGAAATTTATACAAAAATATCCAAAAGAAAAGATCTCGTGTGGAGTCGGCAAAAACAGGGGAAAATTCGCACCATGCAAGGGGGTGTGCGAATTTTGAAGGTGTTGTGCGAACATTTCGCACACCCCTGGAGCAGTTGTCTTCCGAAGGCCATATCTTCCTCATTTCAGCTCCAAATCGTACACGGTTTGAAGCGTTGGATTCTTGACTTCCTGAGCTTTGAAATGGTATATAGAATGTAGAAAATGGGCTTCGGGAAGTGCTCCAAAAGTGCGAAAGAAGACTGCAGCTGCTGTCCTCTGTTTTCCTCTTTGCTTCCCTTTGCTTCTCTTTGCTTCTCTCCTTTTGTTGGCTTGCTTTGGTGTAGCTAAAAGCTTGCTTTAACTTGTCCAAGAAGCTCCTCCATCATTTGGCATGCTTGAATTGATTCATAAGCTGATATAAACATGTAAACTTGCCACAAAATGGTTAAAACCAATTACTAAGGACCTTAATGAATTAATTGGGTTAAATGAATATGATTACTACACAAAGGTGCTTAAAACCATTATAATTAGGTCTACAAAATAGCACTTTTTGGTAGTAATCACACCCCCCAACCGACTCATTGCTAGTCCCTTAGCAATGGAGGAGATAAAAACTAAGTAAACTATAATAATATACATAAAAGGGATCATGCAAATCACTCCAAAAAATGATATGAGTGGCATGATTGGATCAAACTCTCACATGGCAAGTCAAGGATATAAAACTCAATCATCAATAAGAGTCATCAAATAACTTACCTATCACAACATGCAAAGAGCGGGCATTATGCAAATTTGAGTATCAAAATAATTTCCACTCCCAAAGGACCAACACTTAATCTTCCACAAAAATCTATGTGTTATTTATTAGTTTCCGAATATAGTATGTCAAACTAATCTCTCCCCTCAACCTAGTTCTTTTCAAAGCTTAGCAAACTAATCAACCTCCAATAGGCTAAGAACGCACCTCTTTTCTTTCACAATTTTTTCTTGTAGGAGTGCAAAGCTTAAAGGCATTCTTTTCTAAATTGTCCATGTAACGGGGGTCCATCGATGACTCCCAACCAATCAAGGTTTAGGGCATCAAGCTTTAAGGATTTTTCAACCACTAACTCCTCGGATTTCACCCCGGACTTTTGAGAATGAATTTTTAAATACCCAAGCACCTACAGTATGTTAAACTCCACCTATTCACCCATGTAACGAGCATTGAGGTCGGTGACTCCCAACCAATGAAGGCTTAGGGCACCAGGTTTTAAAGATTTTCACCATATACCCCTCGGACCTTGCTCGGGTTTCAAGGCAAGCAAACATTTTTCTTTCTTTCTTTATTTTCTTCAAAGACTCATTGGCCTTTTACAAGGTGTCTCAACACTATTAAAATGAGGTCAAAGGTACCAAGTCTAAAATTTTCCTAAGTCAAGAGGGAAATAGTTCTTCATCTTATAATCGGAACCTATTGTGTTTAGTGTGTGGATAGCTTAAAGTGGAAGAACTAAGCTTGAATTCAATAGAAGTTTCAACAATTCATCAACTTTAGTAAGCATAATACAAACTCTAAGACTATGGCAATAAGATAAGAATTTAATTTTTCCCATTTACTTTTGAGAATTTTTCCTTAATAACCATGGAGAGTAGAATAAAAACTTAAAAAATTTTAAAATTAAGCAAAAAGCAACTAAATTACCAAAATAACTTAGCATTAATAACAATACTTCCTTCCTCAACTCTCCCCCCAACCAAGCTGAACATTGTCCTCAATGTGACAAAAGCGATTGAAAAATAGGGAGGAAGTGGTACCTCCTGAGTGACATGGAGTCTGAGTCATGTAGGAGAAACCACATGTTTCAAAGAAAACATAAGAGTTAGTGAGTAGAGGAAATAGAAAAATGCCAAGTTTAAACAAAAATGATGTCTATATATGATGTATCATCAGTAATACATCCAATCCCAGAATATAAGACATCAAAACATGGAATTATGTATACTAATATAATAAGTAAATACAAAAAATAAAGAGATGATCAAGTAATAGAAGGGTCCTGTGGAGCTGATGCATTTGTGGTGGCCTTCTGAGTGGGTTGGATCAGGACTTTGGCCTCTATTCTGGTATTCTCCTTGGATGGCATAGTCTTCTCAACTGGAGCTCTCAGTTGGAGCTATGAGCTTTGATGGTTTTAGGAGGTTAGAAATGGAGTGAGAGGCTTCATGTGTGATCTCAGTGAGAGGACTCTCTTCTTTAGATGCATGGTTGTGAGGCTCTGTTGGCATTTTTGCAATTTCCCTTGGCTTTGCAAAGTGTTTTTGCACATCATTTTGTAGCTTGGAGGCCATTTCATAGCTTGGAGGCCATGTCTTGCAGCCAAAGGGAAAAGAAAAATATTTTTTTTTTTAGCAGGCCCATGGAAAAAAATAGAAACATTTTAGCAGCCCATTTTGAAGCTTGGAAATCATTTTGTAGCCATTTGGAAGTTTTGGAAAATCATTTGGCAACAAAATGGGAATTTCGCAGCCCATTCTTGAAGCTTGGAGCATTTTCGCACTTAAAAAAAAAATTTCGCACTTTGAATTTCAAGGTGCGAAATTCTCGCACTTTGGAAAGGATTTTTCGCACTTTGGATTTCAAGGTGCGAAATTCCCGCTCAGCTTTGTGTAGTCTGTCTTCAAATGGCCATAACTTCTTCGTTTCAAATCCAAATCATACACCGTTTGAATCACTGGCTTCCTGACTTCCAAAGATTCAAAATGATATATAGTATGAATAATTTGAGCTCCAGAAAGTGCTCCAAAAACGTGTCCAACAGTAGCGAAATTGGGTGCGGCTGTAACATTTCCGTTCAGCTTTGCATAGTCGTCTTCAAACGGTCATAACTTCTTCGTTTCAAATCCAAATCACTCACCGTTTGAAGCACTGGATTCCTGACTTCCCAAGATTTAAAACGACATATCATATGTATAATTTGAGCTCCAGGAAGTGCTCCAAAATCGTGTCCAACAGTAGCAAAATTTTCGCACCTTAAAATGAGAATTTCGCACCTTGAATTGTGGTGTGCGAAATGGCACCTTGATTCGCACCTTGTTTCGCACGGTGCGAAAAGTGGCTTGAGGTGTGCGAAATGGCACTCGTGTGCCAGGAGGTGGTTTCGCACCTTGATTCGCACGGTGCGAAAATTTTCGCACCTTGGATTGAGGTGTGCGAAACTGATGACCTTTGGACTGAGATTTTCGCACCTTGGAATGAATTTCGCACCTTGAATAGTGGTGTGCGAAATTTTCGCACCTTGATTCGCACGGTGCGAAAATTGGCTTGGGGTGTGCGAAATGGCACTCGTGTGCCAGGAGGATGATTCGCACGGTGCGAAAATTTTCGCACCTTGGGGTTGAGGTGTGCGAAATTCCCGCTCAGCTCGGTCCAGTTTTCTTGCAATGACCATAACTTTTTCGTTTCAACTCCGATTTGGACACCGTTTGAAGCGTTGGACTCCTGACTTCCCGAGCTTCGAAACGGTATATAGTATGTATAAAATGGACTCGAGGAAGTGCTCCAAATATGCCCCGAAAGTGGCAATACAAACCAATGGCCAGAATTCTCTCTTCTCTTCCTTTTCTTTCATCATTTTTGCATTCCCTCCTACAATGATCATCCAAAAACTTATGTTAAATCAAAACTAATTAAAATTAAAGCATTGAAATCAAAATTAAAACAAGTAATAAAGCAAAAAGATATGGACTAGCTAGTCTTTAGAAAGACTAAGTCCATCAAAAAAATGTTGTCCTGTTTCAGCTTGCCCGGATCCCATATGAAGTTAGCATCCTTCATTAGAGATTTGCATTGTATGATGGCAATGGAAACAATTCCCTTTCTCTTTCCTTTAATTTCCTCCCTCTTCTTTTTCTCTGTTTCATTCTCTGTTTCATGCTCTTGTTTGGATGTGGCCAAATCAACCTCTTTACCACTCAAAGTGATAACCATTTTAACTTCCTTCACCATTGAAGATTCTCCCTTTTTAGCCTCCACTTCATGGATGCCCTTGGAATTTTGATAAGGTTGAGAAGGAAAGTTTCCTTTTTCTTGCACTGTGTTGAGGTTGGCAAACCTTGAGATTGAATCTTGGAGATTATCTATCTTCTGAGATAGATCATTTTGCACTTCATCCATCCTTTTGTTCAATGAACTCTCTACACTGTCAATTCTTTGACTGAGATGAGCATTGATGGATTTCTGAGCTCCAACAAAGTCTTCCCACGACCTTGCTAAGATTCACCATAGCTTGTTCAAGGTTCGAGGCTTGCTGAGTTGCTTGAACATGTTGCTTGTACTGAGGTGGCTGTGGTTTCCATGAGAAATTTGGATGGTCCCTCCAATTGGAATTGTAGGTGTTGCAATCACCAAACATTTCCCTCACCACTGGAATGGTAGGACACTCTTCCACCAAGTGCTCATAACTCATGAAGTTCATGGCTTCCTCTGCTATCTCGTATTCAATATGGCATGCACAACTAGCAATTTGTGAATTAAAAACAGAGAAAACAAAAGAAAACAAAAGAAAAACAATTCTAAAAAAAATTAAGACTAACTAAAACTAGCTGAAAGGTAAACTAAAACATAAATAAAGAAAAAGAACAATTAAAAAGAGTTAGTAAAAGAAAAGAAAAATCACCAAACTTGTGATGAAGATCACAAGTGTTCTCAAAAGATCATATCACTGCAAAGTGGCACCATCCCCGGCAACGGCGCCATTTGATTCGACTCATGGTAGCTTAGCTTTAAAGGCGTATCAACAAAATTTATACCTTAAATACTATTACTAAAGTAGCCAAGCTACTATAGCATAGTGGTTCTAGGATCGTTCACTGGGATGGGTTTTCACTTCACAAATGATATTAATTCAAAGATGAATTGGTGCTTTTTCATTTCAAGGTTAGCTTTAAAAGAAGACATAAATGTTTTAGAAAGATTTAAACTAATCTAAGCTAACATTAAAGACTAAAATGAAAGGGTGTAAAAACAAGTTTCTCAAAGATAGGATAGCTATGCTCTGGCTCTTATGCAAATTGGAAATCTCAGGATAGGCTCCTCGCGTTGGGGTTGCAACTATGGTGATGCTTGCTTCCCGAACCGGTATGGATTTAGCAAATCAAGTTTTAATCCTTTAAAATGACAAAACAGATGGTAGTGAATTTCATCAATGGTTATTCACCTTAGACTTCCTTTGAATGGCTCGTAAGAGATAACTAATGGTCTAAAGCCAAAAGCTTACCAAATATTGGCAACTCAAAGTCATTCCAGGTGATAAACTCACCTTTCAATGGCCATTGAAATTGGTTCTAGTGGATTAATGCAAAACTTGGAATTGAAAACCTCACCTTCCAATAGCTCGTAGGAGATAACTAATGGATAGAAATCCAAAAGCTTATCAAGTATTGGCCGTTGGAAGTTGTCCAAAGGAAATAAAAACCAAACTTTGCATTAATGAACCATTAATGAAAAACGACTACCTTACCTTCCAGGTGCGAGAAATTTCCATGGGATTGCATCCAAGCCATCACATAACATCCATACTTTGAGAAACTAAAAGTTTTAGCCAATCATCCTCTGAGGAAAAGCCCTCAGAGGCTGTTTGGCTACTAAGAAAATAGAAATGGGGAAGAACAGGAGAAAAGAGAAAAACAGAGCAAGGCTCTGTATATTTTATATCTATATTTCAATATATCAATCTGTTACAACGGATGCAAGGGAATATATATAGAGAAGTTTTTCCAACCTTCCTAGCTAAGAAATCTTATGATTGGTGGATTACAAGGATAAGAATGGAAATTTATACAAAAATATCCAAAAGGAAAGATCTCGTGTGGAGTCGGCAAAAACAGGGGAAAATTCGCACCATGCAAGGGGGTGTGCGAATTTTGAAGGTGTTGTGCGAACATTTCGCACACCCCTGGAGCAGTTGTCTTCCGAAGGCCATATCTTCCTCATTTCAGCTCCAAATCATACACGGTTTGAAGCGTTGGATTCTTGACTTCCTGAGCTTTGAAATGGTATATAGAATGTAGAAAATGGACTTCAGGAAGTGCTCCAAAAGTGCGAAAGAAGACTGCAGCTGCTGTCCTCTATTTTCCTCTTTGCTTCCCTTTGCTTCTCTTTGCTTCTCTCCTTTTGTTGGCTTGCTTTGGTGTAGCTAAAAGCTTGCTTTAACTTGTCCAAGAAGCTCCTCCATCATTTGGCATGCTTGAATTGATTCATAAGCTGATATAAACATGTAAACTTGCCACAAAATGGTTAAAACCAATTACTAAGGACCTTAATGAATTAATTGGGTTAAATGAATATGATTACTACACAAAGGTGCTTAAAACCATTATAATTAGGTCTACAAAATAGCACTTTTTGGTAGTAATCAGTGAGCACTGTAGAAGGTGTTGTAGGGGCAGGTGGTATGATCTCCGCAAGTATCTCAGCCTATTGTGCCTGTTGTGGCTGCTCGTCCTATGGTATCTCTGGATGTGCTGGCCTAGCTGGGGCTCCTGGAGGTGCAACATAAGCCGTCATATGATTACATTTGTCGAGAGTGAATATCTCTCGGTAAATGTGTCGATGCTCAAGCTGAGGGTTAGAAGGATAGCCCAAATGCTTTAATATCTGACAGAGTAGCCTAGGAAAAAGTAGTGGAATGGCATATGCTCTCTATAGCTTCTTCCTGTGAACCTTCTCTTCAAAGTAAAGAAAAGAGGTCATAATCAAATGATGAGGGCCAAAGTAAAAACCCTCTGATATCCTGAACAAGGCCTCTAGTGTAGCTCCTCTCCTCTGCACCATATGCTGAAGTGGAAATATGTTGGAGCGCAGTAGCACATCCAGAAGAAACATCCCAGGCGGAAGCTCATTCCTAAAAAGAAATGAGCATGTGGATGTCCCCCCTGGACAATATACGGACCATGTCGCTCTGAGAAAAATGAGCCCACTCTCTGCAATCTGCTGACTCACAGGCTCATATGGAATATGCAGGGCCTCTGCAATCTGTTTGGCTCTTAAGATACCATGACGTCCATCAATAGTGAAGTGGATAACAGTAGGATCCTAGACGTGATACGTAGTCATAAACTGGTAAAAGTCTAATGCTACTCGGGGATAGAAGAAATCCCTTGGAGTGATCAGGTGCTCCAATGGTATCTCTGTAGTAGGTGGAATGAATCTCTAGGCTCCGACTGGTGTCTGAAAGTCTCTCTATCAAAGCATAGCTCGGAGTGGAATGACCTAGCTCGGCAATCCAAATTTCCCTCTATAGGTGGCTGTGTAACCATAGGTCGCCTGATAATCCCTTTCGGAGTCATCCCAGTAGGAATCTGAGACTCTATAGTAGGCAGCTGAGGCTGTGGAGGTGTTGATGGCTCTCCTAGGCTTGAAACTCTGGCTTTCTTTGCAGGAGGGCGACGGATTGATTTCTTAGGGCGCGAATTGCTTGCCCTAGGTGTAGTGGGTGGTCTCATCGTCTCGTACCTTCGTTGAGGAGGACTAGGTGGCACTCCACCCTCAGAAGGTGGAATGGCAGGGGCTTGTGGTGCCTCAGACATGGAATCTCGCGCAGGTGAAGCTCTCGGTCTGGTGTTGTGAGCTGATGGAGACGGGGTTTGGGCTCCTCTCGTCTTGGCCATGGCTGAAATGGAGAGGTTCGTGTTCCAGAGGCTACGCGGATGTGTGTGGGGTGGTCTTCTTCAGACGCACGTCTTTTGGGCTTCCTTTGGAGAGGATCCTTTGAGATTTTTAGGCTTCGCAACTTGGAGGGCTTTTTCACAAGTTGAAATGGTTGTGCGAAATGAAAAATGAGAAAATCAGAGGTTTAAATAGACATTTAAACGACGGTTGGTATTTTCGCAACTTGGAGGTGATTTTGCAGCTTGGTTCGCAAGTTGTTTCACAGCTGCGAAATTGGTTTTTGAAGTTGCGAAATGGCACACGTGTGCCTAGGAGGTGTTTCGCAGCTATGAAAATTTTTGCAACTTGAAGAATGAACTTGCGAAAATTGGCTTTGGTGATTTCGCAAGTTGGTTCGCAGCTGTGAAATGGGCTTTTGAATATGCGAAATGGCACATGTGTGCCTAGGAGGTGTTTCGCAACTGCAAAAATTTTTGCAAGTTGGCTATTGAACTTGCGAAATTTGGCTTTGAGGATTTCGCAAGTTGGCTTCATTTTTGCAAGTTGAAAAAATTGCTCTGTTTTTCTCATTCTTTAGCTCTTTATGGCGTCCCTCCAATTCCTTTGAAATTCCTCCTTATTTTGATCATTCAAAAAGTCTAAGTTATATCAAAATAAAATAAATTAAAGCTAAAATTAAAATTAAAACAATTAATAAAGCTTTTAAATCAACTAAATTAAACAAAAACATGGACTTTGATTAGTCTTCAAAAAGACTAAGTCCATCTACCCTTTTTTTGGTTAAGATTTCTGTGGCTGAAGGAGATTGACTTCCTCCTTGTCTTGATTGAATGGCTCCATGAATGGTTTGAGACAGTGGCCATTGATTTTGAATGTGTTCGTGTTGTTGGAATTGAGTAGTTCCACTATTCCATTGAGATGCACTTGGTGAATAATGAAAGGGCCTATCCACCTTGACTTTAACTTTCCTATAAAGATATGGAGCCTAGAGTCATAGAGTAAGACTTTTTGTCCCTTTCAAAATTCTTTGTTGGAGATTAACTGATCATGCCACCTTTTCATCCTCTGTTTTGCAATTTTGGAATTGATGTAGGCATCATTTCTTAATTCCTCCATCTCATTAAGGTCTAAGCACCTCTTCATCCCAGCTCTGTTGAAGTCCATGTTTACATTCTTTATTGCCCACCAAACCTTGTATTCAACTTCCATAGGGAGATAGCATGCTTTGCCATAGACTAGACGATAAGGAGACATGCCAAGAATAGTCTTGTAAGCTGTTCTATATGCCCATAGTGAATCATGGAGCTTAATAGACTAATCTCTTCTTCTCGTGTTCACCACCTTCATCAATATATTCTTGATTTCCTTGTTTGCTAACTCAACTTGCTCGGAAGTCTGAGGATGGTAAGGTGTAGCTACCTTATGCTTCACCCCATACTTGGCTAAAAGAGTTTCAAAAGGCTTGTTGCAAAAATGAGTACCCCCATCACTAATTATAGCCTTGGGCATCCCAAATCTTGAGATGTTCTCTTTGAGAAACTTGAGAACAACTCTGTGATCATTTTGTTTACACGGGATTGCCTCAACCCATTTTGAAACATAGTTTACCCCCTGTGGACCCACATTTTTCACGTGCGTCCCCACTCGATCGGCGAGACTCGCTTTTTATTTATTTGTGAAAAATTGATTTTTGAAAAAAAGTTGGAATCGCCACTTATTTTATTTTTATTTTTGAAGGGAAAATAAAACAAGAAATAAAACCCTAAAAAAAATGACGCCATAATTTTGGAAAAGCGTGTCTTTGAAAACCCAAGTCTTGGTCCGGGGATCAGGTTACTTATTGGGAAGGTACCTCTAGGAGGTAGCACCCCTCTAAGCCCTAAAAAGGTCTCTACTAATTAAGTTAAGGGGAATATGACAATTAATCGGTTAATTATGGATACCTAAGTAGGCTAGGTGATTTCAAAAGATTTGCATGCTAAACAAGATCAAATTGCCATAAAAGAAAGGTTAGGATGCGTACCCGGACCGCTTCTCAAGCGCTATCATAAAACATCAGAGTTAGTATAGAAGTATATCACACAACATGTATTTAATCATAGTGAATTAAGCATACATCTAAACACCTAAGGATTATAAAAAATATGCATACTTCACAGTGACATGATTGTTTACAAAATTTAGAAAGTAGGTGATAGGGGGGCGTACCTGGATAGCATAGATAACTTACAATGCGCTTCCATAAGACATGAGGAATTAGATAATAATAAAATAATGAAACCCTAGCATGCTTGTTATCTAATTAGCATAACAAAAATTATCAAAGTATATGAAAACATTAATTATCACACACATCTTGTATACAATTCCTAAAAAAAGATATACATAATTTCAACAAGTGACAAAGGTGGCAACAAAAATAATTTCGAAAAGATTTTCTTATGTAGGGGTTTCACCAATCCCCAAATTAATATACACAAATTTAGCCCAGAATTATCCCATTATTTGGGACCACAAGCTGTGATTCGTGTTTTTGTTCAAAACCAAACTTTTTGTTAGAAACCGAGAAGGATGCAAACCGAACAAAATATGGTTGCATATTATTTTTTAAAATAAAAAAAAAGATTTTGATCATGCGGACTCTAAATGAGTTTTTGAAATAGATTTTTAAAATGATTTTTTTAGAAAAGTATTTTATTTTAAAATAAAAGGAATTAATTTGGAAAAAATAAAATATAAGAAATAAAATACCAAACAAAACAAAAATGAAACCTCAAAGTAAAATTTTTTTAGTAATTAACAAAAATGATAATGGTGATGTTAGAGGTCAATCTTCATGATTTTCCAATGGCCTCTAAAAATCAAATTTAATAAATATTCACCAAAGCAACAAACCAAACGACTTTAGATCGAATAAAACTAATGAAATATTAATCGGGAATTTATAAGGATCAATCAAACACATAAATTGAGATAAACAATCTAGAACTAATTTAAAGTCAACCAAACACCTAAACATGTAATTATAATAATGTGAATATAGTAATACAAGCACATAGAATTCTAAAACATATTAACTAATCAAAAACTAGAATCATCAATTTTAGAACGTGAGCAAAATAACATAAGATTAGTTAAACTAATTAACCTATTAGAAAAAAAAAAAACATGAACTAAATATTGATAAACCAAGAATGAAGATTAGTATACTCAAAACATGAATAATACGACTTAGGGTTAATTAAATTAGTTGTCTAAAACTTTGGAAAACATACAAACTAAAAGTGGATCAACCAAGAATTAACCAAATATTTCTTAAACTAATCAACTTAAATCCTAAAAAGGATGAATCAGAAAAATGATTTACAATTTTTTTTAAAAAAACATAAATTTAATTAGATGGGATCAAATAGACTAATGAGCTAAAATTCTAAAATACCTAAACTAAATAAGATGAACCAAAACATGATCAAAATAAAGTTAAAAACATAAACTTTATTACATAGGATCAATTAGAATAATAGACTAAAAATTATAAAACACTTGAACTAAATAAAAAGCTGACTCATAAAAAGCTGACTTTTAAAATTAAATCTATTAAAACCGATCTAAGCAAAATTCTAACTTTTCGAACTAAGCAAGGAATCAAATCCAAACCACACAAAGATTCTAATTTTTCAATGTAATATAATGAATCAAAATTAAAATAAAACAAAAAATTCTCACCTTTTAAACCAAAGTAATGAATCAAAACTAAGCAAACAAAAATTTACTTTTCAATCTAATATAAAAAAAATCAAAACTAGATTAAACCAAATTCAAACATTTCAAAATAACGCAAGGAATAAAAAATAAATTGAATAAAATTTTAACCTTTCAATCTAATTCAATGAATAAAAAATTGAATCAAACAAAAATTCTAATTTTTCGAGACAAACATAATGAATTAAAATTAAACTAAACAAAACCTAACTTTTGAAACCAAGACAATGAATCAAAATCAAACTAACTACATTCTAACTTTTTCATCCGATTAAAAAAAAATCAAAATTAATACATAAAAGCTCTAACTTTCAATCCAATAAAAAATTAAAACTAAAATCCTTAGAAATTCTAACTTACCTTCTCTAGAATTCCTCTATGGTGGTGCGGCTGCTGCTCTCTTCACTTACAGGCCTCTCTTTGTTCCCTCAAAATAATATCTCTCCGTGTGGATCTCCAAAAAAAAGTCCTTCCTGCTTCCTTTTCCCTCTCTCCTTTGCATCACCGTTCCCCCGGAGATCTTCTCTTGCAATCTATCAATGGAAACTTTTTGGTGGCAGCCTATGTGAATCCTTTTAAATGGTGGTTGCTTCAGACGATTTATGGTGTGACTGCAGTGTGACTTCAATCTCCTATGAATGGCGGCTAGTGTATAGAGATTTCCATCTCTATATGTGTAGTGCAAGTGGATGCCCCCTACGTGCTGTGCATGGATCTTTGTGAACATGGCAGCTGGTTTCTTCCCCTGTAGACCAGCAGCATGGATCTCTCCTTGGTGGACTGACAGCGCGTGTGCTCCAAGTGTGATGGAAAGTGGCAGCCCACTTTGAAGAGAATTTGTGGTTGTTCCTTAGAGAATTAATGATGCAGTCACCCTCTCTTGCCCTCAATGTGCGTGCTCCTCTCAATGGTGAATGTCTGTTGTCGATTTTAAGTGGCCCTTTGTCACTTTCCCATGGTGGTTGTTTTATGGAATGCGCCTTTTTCTTTAGAAATCTGGTGGTTCTCCCTTCATCCCCCGCCTGCGCACTCCTAATCTTCCTTTTGTGCACCTTGTTTCCTTTTTTAAAAATATGAGAAAAAAACTCCCATTAGCAGCGTGTGATCCCCCCAGAGAATGCGTGGAGATCTATTCCTTTTTTTTTTGGTGTGTCCAGTCTTTGGAAAGTGGCCTCATCCTTCCATATGTGGCTGCATGATCACCTTTTCTATATTGCTTGTTGGAAAATCTCCCCAATTGTGGCTGCTGCATCCTCTAATGGACAGTTGTTCCTCTTTTAAGGCATGAATTCTATTCATTTTCACGCATGGAGAATCCTCTAAAAAATCCCATGAATATCCTCTCTTGCCTCCAAAGACCGTGAACTACTTTCTAAAAGAGAAGTTCTCATTCCAAATAGATGGCAGCCCGTTTCCTCATGCCAAAAAAAAAGCCAAGAAATATGAGTTAGAAAACTTATAATATAATAAAATAAAATAAAAATAACAAAGAAAGCCATACAAGCCACACAAGTCATGCTGAAAATTCCAAATGGGCTAAGTGTGCCTAAACGGGCCCATGATGAGACTAAGCGGGCCTAGGGTGGTGCCTAATGGGCCAAGTGTATCTAAAGGCTATCTTAAAAAACAAGAAAAGCCTAAGTCTAAATTAGGGCTGCCAAGGGTCACAATAAGGGATCAAATAATCCCTCAACCAAAGTCTCCAAGGTGACTCAGAAAAAGGTAAGTGGTGAGTAGTACTGGGCCACCAAGGAACTACTGTGGAGCATTAAAAATGAATTTAAAGACATGTGCTAAAGGAACAAAATTGAGGGTCTACACCCCCACCAAAATGTAAGAGTTACCAAAAGACATTGGGAAAGGTCCTATGAAGTCAATGGCCCAAACATCGAAGAGATCAACTATTGAAATGGGGTTCATAGGCATTTGGTTTCTACGTGTCAGCTTCCCAAGCCTTTGGCATCTATCATAGCTCCTACACATGGTGTGAACATCTTTGAGAAGTGATGGCCAAGTGAAACCTGATTGCAACACCTTCATGGCTGTTTTCTGAGAGGCAAAGTGGCCTCCACATGCACTTTCATGGCAATGATTGAGGATTCCCTGTTGCTCTTGTTCAGGGACACACTTCCTTATTATTTGATCTGCACAATACTTGAAAAGAAAAGGTTTTTCCCAATAGTAGGCATGAATTTTTGCAAAGAAGTGCTTTCTATCTTGTGTTTTCTACTCACTTGGAACTTCACCAATAACTAGATAGTTAGCAATATGAGCATACCAAGGAGCATCTTCTAACAACTAAGTGACTCCTCCGGAAAATCATCATTAATAGGTAAAACATGGGAATTGTGTGCTATAGCCAACCTTGAAAGGTGGTTACTACCACATTCTCCACTCATTTTTTATCTTTGATTTGGAGATTGAACTCTTGTAGTAAGAGAATCCATCTAATCAACCTTGCTTTTGCATCTTGCTTTGTCAATAAGCACTTCAAGGCTGAATGGTCAGTGAAAACCACAATGAAAGACCCTACTAAATAAGCACGAAATTTGTCTTAAGCAAAAACTACAGCTAACAATTCTTTCTCTGTGGTTGTGTAGTTTCTTTGTGCTTCGTCAATGTTTTCCTTGCATAGTAGATCACATAGGGCTTGCCATCATCTCTTTGACCAAGAACAACTCCTATAGCAAAGTCACTGGCATCACACATCACTTCAAAAGGTAGTTGTCAGTTAGGAGCCCTCACTATTAGAGCAGTTGTCAAGAACTGCTTCAATTGCTCAAAACTCTTTTGACGTCTCTCATCCCATACAAATTTAGCATCCTTACCCAATAGTTCACAAAGGGGCTTTGAAAGTTTAGAGAAATCTTTAATAAACCTCCTGTAAAACCCAGCATGGCTAAGAAATTGCCTTACTCCTTTTACAGTTGTTGGGTTGACAATTTGATAATAAGTTCCACCTTTGCTTTAATAACTTCAATGCCTTTCTTGGAGATGATGTGGCCAAGGACAATTCCTTGTTGTACCTGATTACTACTTAAAAAGTGCTATTTGATAGCCTATAATTAATCCTTTTAAACACTTTTGAGTAGTAGTTTAGGCCTTTTAACCCAATTGGCATGTTAAGGATCCTTTAAAGCAATTTTAATCACTTTGTGTAAGTTTTGGTGTTTTTGTTAGTATTTTGATCACCAAAGCAAGTCAAGACTGGGGAGAGCTATGAGGAATCTTGGGCAAAGCTTAGAAGTCATTTGCCAAGAGTAAATCCGGATTGCAAGGAGAAAAAGCAAAGAGAATCTGCCATGAAGCATATTCTTGATGACAGTCGTAGCAGCCACTTTTGGAGCACTTTCTGAAGTCCAAATGATGCATGCTATATACCATTTCAAAGCTCAGGAAGTCAACAATCCAATGCTTCAAACGGTGCACAATTCGGAGTTGAAACGAAGAAGTTGCAGCCGTTACAAGCCAATCACTCCGAGCTGAAGGAAGCATTTTGTAAAGTGCTGCGAAATCACCATTTTGTTGCGAAGTGATTTCGCAGCCTTTTTGTACAGTAGCTTGTATTTCCTTCTGACGTTCTCCGATATATGCCGTGAGAGGGAAGCTTGGAACCTCAAGGTGGAAGCCAACTTCGCAGCCCTGCGAGTTTAGCTTGTTGTTGCGGAAATATTTCGCAGCCCTCTTGAGTGTCTGCGAAATCTCGCATACACCATTTTTCTCTTGCGAAATGGTTCCTGAAGCCTCCCGATATTTGCTACCGACTTTGGGAGATATTTTCCATTAGATTTTTGTTGTCTAAATCCCAAAATACTCCTTGTAAGCCACCAATTACAAGATTCCTTAGCTTTTAAGTTTGTAAAAAGAGTAAATATCTATGTAATAATTAGTTTTATATTATGTTCATATATATACCTCTCGGGAGCCTGTTCTCGGGGGAGATCCTTCTGTAAAAGTTTGGGTAAGCAAGTAAAGTTCATTTCTTTCTACTGCCTTACCTTCTCACTTTGTATTTTTTATTTTATACTAAGTTATGAACTCTCTGAGGAGTTTTCCCCAGAGAATGAGTAACTAAACCTCTAATTCCTTGGAGCTAAGGTTGCCGGGGAAGGTTCCAAGTGCAAGAATGCAAAGCTTTGTGGTTTTAGCTAGTAATGAAGAGGAAGAGAAATCCTTTAGTGATTTCTATGTTTTTAGTTAACTTAAAACACCTTGGAGTCACCTGGGCCAACACTTGGTAAGGCAAGTGATTTCCAACCATGAAAATGCACTAGTTTACCCTTGCGAGCCTCTGGGTAGTGACTTCAAAGGGTAGGATTTCTAGAATAGCCAATACTTGATAAGCTTTTGGACTCCAGGAGACATCCATAGTTATCTCCTTGCGAGCTTTTGACGGGTAATCCAAAGGTTAAAGGACACTTGAATGGTTAAGGCTTAGTGAGAGGCCTTAAACCCATTTGCAAGTTGGCATCAAGTGAGAGAATTAAAGTGAAATCTTAAATTGAAGGATGATCTGTCAACACCACTAGAGAATTGACTATATGTTGAAATCTCTAAAGCAAGGAAAGGAACCATCTGACCGGAGCTATGTCTTTTGCATGAAGGAACCAACCCCAGTGACCTACCTTCAAGGAATGCTTTTTCTCTAAGTTATTCCAAAACTTCTGTTTAGTGTTAGTTAGTTTAAGTCTAAAACCCTTACCAAATCATAGTTTGTGTCTTACTCTTAAGCTAACCATGAAAATTGAATACAAGACCAATCACTTGGAATTGGTATCATTGACATAGCTTTTTAATCTTTCCCAATGGACGATCCCTAGAGCCACTATACTAATAGTAGCTTTTCTTGCGTACCCTAGGTATAGGTGTATAGGTTAAATTTTGTTGATTACTCCCTCAATCAAGGAGCACCAGCTGGACACTAATCAGCTGAGACACCAATTGGGCACGAATTAGTACCATAAAATGGCATTTCTCCCAGGTAAGCACTAAGTCCTTTTCAATGCATCGGTTCAGAACTGTTTCCAACTTAACTAAGCATTCCTCAAATGTTCTTCCATATATGGTGATATCATCCATAAAAACCTCCATAATACGCTCCACCATATCACTAAAAATGCTTAACATACATCGTTGGAATGTTGTAGGTGCATTGCATAAACCAAAAGACATTCTTCTATAGGCATTTGTTCTAAAATGGACATGTGAAAGTGGTCTTCTCCTGGTCTTCAACATCGATTTCTATTTGAAAATATCCGAAGTAGCCGTCCATGAAACAATAGAAAGGATGGCGTGAGACTCTCTGCAACACTTGATCAATAAATGGCAATGGAAAATGTCATCCTTGTCACAACATTCATTTTCTAATAATCAATACACACCCTCCACCTGAAGTGAGGGCGTGTAGCAACTTCTTCTCCCTTTTCATTTTGCACCACTGTGATCCTGATTTTCTTTGGTATACTTGAGTAGGACTCACCCCATGGGCTATGCTGATATGGGGTAAGAAATACCGGCTTGAAGTAGCTTAAGAACCCTCAACTCCGCACCAAGCTCTTGCATATGAGGATTCAATCTGTCTTTGAGGTTGAACGAATTTGGCTTAGCTTCTTCTTCCCAGGTATTATATGAATGTTTTACAGACTAAAGGACTGATGCCTTTCAAGTCAGTTATTTGACATCGCTATTGCGTTCTTTAACATCTCTCTGAGACTTCAAGTAAACACACCTCCTGAGGAGTAGTAAGAGATGAAGAATAAACAACAGGGCATTTCTTATTCTCTTCTAGGTATGTATACTTCAACTCTATGGGCAGGGGCTTCAGATTAAGCTTTGGGGGCTCTTCTTTAACAGCTTCTTGTGCCTCTTCTTTATTGAATAAAGGTAGAATTTCTTCTATCCTCCTCCAACCTAGTAGAGTAGCAAACAAATCTGAGGGTTCAGGCAACCCTTCTTCAACTTCTCTTACATTTTCTTATTACAATGCTCCTCCACTAGAGTGTCAATGATGCACACCTCTTCTGGACCTTCATCTTCTTCTGGATTGATTGGCTTTTTGGACATATAGAATATATTGAGCTCCCAATGTCATGTTTGCCAAACATGAGTTGCAATGAGTCCAATTCAACAATTTATGATTGCGTTTGATGTAGCTAAGAATGGTCTTCCAAGTATGGTAGGAACATAATTAGTTTCCTTGACAATTGGGTCTATGTCAAGAACAACAAAATCCACTGGATAGTAAAAATTGTCAACTTGAATTAAGACATCTTCAATTATCCCACTTGGAATTTTCACTGATCTATCTGCTAGAGATAGAGTGATTGATGTTGGCTTCAATTCACCAAGTCC
>JBAPGN010001179.1:0-24927 GCA_037355405.1 Vitis amurensis | reverse complement strand
CTACACCACGTGCTCATCCATTACCATTCATGCATACCTTCATCTTCTAATATCCAACTCACCCATTCCATCTCACCACTCTCCCACACTCCATTCCCATCACCATACCCGAAACCATACCCACCACCTTATCTTTCTCTACACCACGACATACCCATTCCACTCTCTATGCTTATGCATTCCTATTACTCATATGTCCACCAAGCCCATCTAACCCTTTCCATACCCGCTTCATGCCCACATCTTCCTCTCATCTTCATACCTATCATCATGTCCTCTTATGCTTTCTCTCTCTAAACTCTCATCCATGCAAAACCATTCCCGTCCATGCAAGCCCATTCTCAGTCCCATGCAAACCCATTCTCATTCCCATGCACATATTCACACCCAACCATCCCTCATACCCGTTTCTCTCTCTAAACTCTCATCCATGCAAACCCATTCTCATTCCCATGCACATATTCACACCCAACCATCCCTCATACCTGTTTCTCTCTCTAAACCCTCATCCATGCAAACCTATTCCCGTCCATGCAAGCCCATTCTCATTCTCATGCACATATTCACAACCAACCATCCCTTATACCCGTCTCTCTCTCTAAACCCTCATCCATGCAAACCCATTCCTGTCCATGCAAGCCCATTCTCATTCCCATGCACATATTCACACCCAACCATCCCTCATACCCGTTTCTCTCTCTAAAATCTCATCCATGCAAACCCATTCACGTCCATGCAAGCCCATTATGGTCATTCTCTATGCATATTTTGATTCTCATATGTGCATGATCGATTTGAGTATCCATTGATTTTCCTATTGATTGTCATGTCGGCTTCATTTTATTAGTAGAGACCCGACTTTAGGGACTTAGAGGGGTGTTACGGTCTTTACCGTACCTTCCCGATAAGTAACCTAACCCCCGAACCTAATATGATTTTTTACAAACCACATTTTCCAAAATAAGGAGTTACACTTAGAGTTTTCTTTCTTATTTTGTTTACCCTTTTAAAAATAAAACAAAAATAAGTGGCGACTCAAAGTCATTTTTTTTAATAAAAAAAAATCAAATCATTTTCAAATAAAAATCGAGCTCGCCGTCGAATGAAAAATGCATGAACCGAAATGCGGGATCCACAATTATATAATGTATTTTTATAGGTATTTGATGAATCTTTTATTAGGATAAATAATTTTGGTCATCACTAAATATAAATGGAAATAAATAAAAGTCCATCAAATTTTGAATTAAGAAGTAGAAAACCCTTTGCAGTAATATGGAATATATATGTAAGTACAGAAAATGGAAATAAATTATTTTATTTTTTAATATAAATATATATATATATATATTTATATTTATATATTTATTTATTTTTGTTTATTTATTTATTTATTTTTCTATTAACGTGAGAGAGGCAAATCGGAAATTTCGAGAAAGCAACAGCACCGCCAAGGGCGCGGATTATAAGAGCGCCACCTCCCCCTGCCACCTGGCGGTCACACACGATTTGAGTTCACTCATCACACGCTGAATGGGCAACCGCCGATTCGCCCGAATCACAACTAGTGACGACGAAGACGAAGCCCAGCCCCCCTCTCGATTCCATTCCCCGGAAATGGAGAAGCAGCAACCCAAGCAGCGGAGGAGGAAGAAGATCAAGCTCCCAGAGGAGGAAGAGGAGAGGGAGAAGGAGACGCAGAGCGGGGACGAGGAGGCACCCCAGGAGGACGCCAAGCCGATTGGAGACGCCGTTAGGGTTTCGGGTAAGGGGAGAGGAAGGAGGAGCCACTACGAGGCTTTCGAGTTCGATGGAAACCGATACGATCTGGTGAGTTTCTTGTACTCGTGTTTGTGGCGTGTTTTTTATTTGGTGGGATTTAGGGTTTTGATGGTCCGGGTTTGGGGTTTTCTTTTTTCCTTTCTTTCCTGGGTTGGAGGAAGAATTGGAAATTTTGAAAATTTTCGGAAAGGGGAGGGCAATGTTTCGGATTTTTATTTATTTATTTATTTTTTTGGTTCCTGAGAAGAATTAGGAGTGGGAAGGATAATTGCAAGGTTGAATCTTTGTGTTTTGTGTTTGTTTGAAAAGGAATAACATTCAGCTATGAAGTTTTTAGTGGAAATCGATTTGGCGAGCTGTAGTGATGGTGATTTCTGTGCGCATTGTAATTGGTTTTGATAGGTGAAGAGTTCAGTGTATTTTAGGGTTTTGGTTCAACTGGCTTTGGGGTTTTGTTGTTATTAATCGAGTTTTGGGAACAGGTGCTTGGGTTTCTGCTTTGCTTTGTTACCTTATTGTATTTTATTAACCAGAGCCCTTCCTCTATTCATTTGTCGCTCAATATTTAGAACCTCCCCCCCACATAGTTTCTCAAATGGAAAACACTTCCGTCAGAAGCGCACAAGATCCCATGCGGGCCATGGAGGAAAGAAGAAAGAGGTTCCCCTTCTCTCAACTTTGACAACTCTAAAGGAAACCTAGAACGGAACAATGATATAAGGGGACAATGACCAGGATGGAGAATTTGATTTTATAGGATACAGAATTTGATCCAAGCAATCAAATTTGCCTGAAACCCATGTTCTCCATCAATAACTTAGTGGAGTCCCAACTAATATGATTATAGCTTTTTCAATGTCCAGCTTACACATCTTCCCCACACCCTAGCTTTGTAGCTTGGAATCGATTTCCTTATTTGTAATAAGGACAACACCAGGACTTGGTTTATCCTCCACAACCATGTTGGTTAGGCCATGCCCCTGTAAAAGATACTCTTTCTTGTAACATCTTGGGTGGAATCCATCAGTCCTAACAAGAAGTTCACCTGGGATTTTCAGTTTTTCCCTTTTTGAACATCATCTTTAGCAGGGCAGTAATCATCATCCGTCTTCTCAATAAAGTTGATAATGCTTGATTTAAACATTTTTGTGTGTCTATTTCAGTTCTAAGTGCTTCAAATTGAGAATGTGCATCCATGTGATTCAATGATTTTTGGGCCCCAGTAGTTATTATTGCTCCATTTTTTAAACAAATTAAAAAAAGGATCTTACTTGTCAAGTTATACTCCACTTCTTGTTTACTTTGATATCATTTTATTATGGTTGTGCAGGAAGATCCTGTGCTTTTAGTTCCTGAGGATGAAAAGCAAAAGCCTTATGTGGCAATTATTAAGGTGATTGATTTGTTAACTTAAGTTTATAGATTTCTGTATGATACTTGGTCATCTGTAATTCAATTCTGTTCTCATGCTTTCTTACTGCTTCCTCTTGCTGCATCTCATTTCACATGCATATTCTATTGTAAGGTTCATTTTGGTTAATTCATAACAGTATTACCTGAGCATATCCAAATAGGCAGTTTTCTTTGAACAGTGTGTCTGATCAGCTGCTTCTAGGCATCTGAGCCTCCAGTGCTTGGATATTGTTAGGTCTGGGAATCCCTTTGAATTCCTCTTATAGTGCTTTAAAAGATTAGCTAGTTCTACAAATATATGGTTATATTTGTATATGGCCATAATTCATTTTATGGTACAAGTCAAGGACATGGACCCTGAAAATTTTGGCATAACATTCTTTGTTAGTGGATTGATTGGACTTTGGAACTCAAAAAATTGTAGTTAAAAGCTTAGGAAGCTTATCTTGTATGTAGTTTGTAAATCACCTATCAAAAATATAATGAGTTTATATATCATAATTTGTTGAGTTCATTAGGACTTAAGTTTTCAATCTTCATATATGTATCACATTGATACGAGAGTTCTTATATTTGCCTCTTTTCTATTATTTTTTCATGAAATTGATCATCCCTTTCTCTATTTCATTCTTACAGTATGTTCCTATTTCAGATTCTTACTTGTTTTTATACTTATTTTTCAATACGCCATGTTACTAGTGTCATGTAAACATGAAATGGTACTTATAAAAAAAAATGTAAACATGGAATAGAAAATTACTGACTGTGCATAGTACTTTATGATACCTGACAATAGGAAAATGATATATGATGTGATTTATGATTTGGTGTATGCATTTGAAAGCTCTTTTAGGGGCAGAAGTTGATGTAAAAACAAGTTGATAATCCACATTTTGAACTCCATGTTAATTGCATTAGATCATACTAAAATCCTCAATGAGGCCTTTATGAATAGTGGCAAGAGGGCCTTGAGTGAAGCAATTTGGATTGAGAGTGAAACAGAGGAGGTGTTCATAAATTTGGAGTCGCTCGAGAGCTGCTTGGTGGGGAGTTGGGATTGTCCTTCAGCCCAATTGCCTAATTCCGACTCACTGAAGCTTTGGACTCGAATTTATTAGGGTTTAAAAAGCGATTTGTAATCTTAATTCTTCTTGAGTTTGAAGATTTTTTTGAGGCTGAAAAAGTCATGGGGTTGGGACCTATTTTGTTTGAGGGAAGGTATTTGCAAATGTCTTGTTGTGGGGTAGAAGTTGGGTGCCTTAGAGAAGTTGCCTCTTACGGGGAGGTGTGGGTGAGGGTGAGGGTGAGGGTGCTAAGTTTACCGGCTCATCTTTAGGGATTTTTTTTTTTTGAGAGGTTAGGAGATGCTTGTGTGGGTTTTGTGATGGTGGATGAGGAGATTGAGAAGAGATGTTACTTGAAATAGGTTAGATTGCTTGTTCATTTCGGTGGGAGTAAGAAGCCAAACTGGTTGATGGTTGTGGATAGGGGCCATGTTAATACCTTCCAATTGTGGTGGGAATCCTCGCCATGGGTGTCAAGGGTGTCTTCAAAGAGAACCTCACATGTTTAGAGGTTAGGGAAGGATGGGAGGGTTTCTCACGCACAGATGGGAGAGTGAAGGGAGGCTTCGGGTGCCATGAGGAAGAAGGTTTGCAGGCCTGCAACATTAAGGGGATGCGATGGAGACATGTCCTATACAAGTCAATTCAAGGGGGAGTTGTTCAAATTTGGTCAACAAGGAGATCTCTAGGCCTTTTGTGGAGGCGGGCTTGAGGCCTTTTAAAGACAATGTGGGAAGTGATGGAAGCCTGGGCCTCTCTTTGGGTCGGGCCTTAGCCGTTTCTTCTAAGGCTCCAGTTGAGAGTCAAGCTAGGCCTTCTATGTTTGGGTCGTCCCTTCCTATTTTGGTGAAGCAGCCTGTTGGGAATGGGCTTGTGTTGAGCCAGGATGGTTTTTTAAGCCCCTTTATTGTGGGGACTTTTGACATTCCCTTGGAGTCATAGGCAGATCCCCTTGTTTAAGCGAAGTTGCTGGGCCCAATGGAGTGAGAGTTCAGAATAGACGAGGTTTTGGTGGCAGAAGTGGCTTGTTTCGGGGGTAGGTTTGCCTCCCCTTCTTCTTCTCCTTCTCCGTTTGGTTTTCCCTTTCTTGAAGCAGAGTGTTTTGCAAAGGTGGGGCCTTCCTGGGGGTCTTAGGTTTCTAGTCTCCAGCCGCTTAGCTTGATGCTCCTAGATAGGAGGATGGTGGATCTCACAGATAGCGTGGAAAAGGCACCCTTGGGTAATGAAATGGTGGCTATGGCAGAGGGTTTGGAGGCTAGCAATGCTTTGGGGAATTGTAGGGTTGTGGATAAGGAGGATTTGGGCTTTGGTAGTCTCCTAGGTAAGTTTGTTGCCTTTAGTAGCTTTTTGGGTTTACCAATGGTGGAGTTTGAGAAGGAAATCAACCCTGTTCTCAAAAAATTGGAAACAAGAAGAGGGCTTGGAGTTAAGATTGTTGGGGGAAAGAAGAAATCGCCTTTGGATATTCGTTTGGAGAGAGAGATCAGAAAACTAGAATGTTTGGTCAAATTACAATTGCTCCCCGCTCTTGTCCAAGGGAAAGGGGAGAGGTAGTTGGGTATGTGCTCCCTCTCATTGAGGTTGTTCTCTTCATGTGGAAGCTTGGTGGTGGGTTTTGGGTCCCAAATGGTCTACGGGGTGTCTTCTGTTTCCTACTAGTCTTTAGTGGTTTGTTTTGGTGCGTTAATTGTTTTTTTCCCTTAGAAGGAAGTCTGGTTGTTTTTTAGGTTTTTGTGGTTTGGGATGGTTGGTATTTTTTTTTTCTCTCCCTCTATTTCTAGCCTTTTGGCATGGGTTGTATACTTCGTTGTGTATGTGGCTGCACCATTTGCACTTTTTAATATATTCTATCTTTTACCTATCAAAAAATGAAAAAAAAAAAAGAAAAGAGACCTTTATGAAGATAAATCCTGTGAAGATCACAAAGTATCATACCATTCTCCTGGTGCAAGATTGTTATATGGATCGTGGGTGTATTATGCGTTTGAGGTGTGTCTGATACACTGCTCAAAGAATGTAGTAATATAGCTGATGTGGTCATGTCATCTTGTAATTGATAACACTTGTTTCAAAAAAGGAACAGATATTTATGAACATTGTAAATAGGATCAAATAACTGTTGACTTAATTCCTTCCTTTTTTCTTACTTGGGAGGGTGGAATGGGTAACTTGTAGGATTGTGAAATTATACAAGATGTATGTTTTAGATGTGTATATCAGGGGGATGGAAAAGAATGAAAAGAGTGGATAGTTGGTGATAAACTAGATGGTGGAACCAGAAAGGAGAGAAATGATGCTATTGTCTTATGAAAGATGCTACTATCAGAAGATAAATAACTCCAAAAGAGGGGGTAAAGAAATTTAGATGAAGAAACACATTTTGTGTTCTCGCTTCTCCTTTTGGAATCCAATTGTTTGTATGTATAATTCTTTGTTGTCTCTTCTCCATTTTGAATTGTGGTATTTTGGAATTGTTGCTCTGGTGACAGGACATTACTCAGACTAGAGAGGGAAGCATTATGGTAACTGGACAGTGGTTTTATCGTCCTGAGGAGGCTGAGAAAAAAGGAGGTGGGAGCTGGAAATCAAGTGATACAAGGGAGCTGTTTTACAGTTTCCACCGTGATGAGGTTCCAGCAGAATCTGTAATGCACAAATGTGTGGTGCATTTTGTTCCTTTAAATAAGCAACTCCCAAATCGTAAACAGTTTCCTGGTTTTATTGTTCAAAGGGTATATGACACAGTGGAGCGGAAACTTTGGAGGCTGACTGATAAAGACTATGAAGATAACTTGCAACATGAAGTTGATCTTCTTGTTCAGAAAACTCGATCCCGTTTGGGGGAACTTTTTGACATTGAAATTGAAGAAGTTGTAGCTGAGCAGGAAGATCAGATGAAATCCAAAAGGACTCTCAGAAAAAAGAATATGTCACCTCTTGATGTTACAAGGGATGATGAAGCAACAACCAGATTTGACCAACATTTAAAGCCAGAAACACCAGGGAGCTGTACAAGTAACATGTCGGAATACTGCACTATTTTAGTGAACTTTAAGGCATTAACTGGAGAAACTCATCGTGACAAATGGCTGGAGAAGCTTCTTCAAGGAATTCAGTCAGTGTGCTGTTCTGATGATGATGTGCACAGAGATGATAAAGAAAAAGGTGGATCTGGTGACAGTGATCATGCAAGTGATAATAACCGCACAGAAACTGCACATGGATCTGAAGCAAAGAGTCTTACTGTAAGATACATTTTTCCTTTCCATTTTGGTTTGCCCTTTAGAAATGTTTGAGAAAGGTCTCTCTGTGCAATAGCATGATTAATGTGAATAGAAAAGATCAAAGCTATTGATATGATTGAGATGTTTCTGTTTGTTGTGTTTCCAGGCTGGCAGATCTTTTATCTGGCCAGATGCTGCTGTTCCAGCAGTGACTGCTCTTGAGCAAGCATCAGAAGATGCTTTTTCTTCAGATTTCCAGAAGTACAACCAAAAAATGCGACAGTTGGTGTTCAATCTCAAGGTTAGGGGAGGCTGTATGCTGTTTATATGTTTATGCACAAGGACATACATTTTGGGTGGACCTACGGAATCACTACTTGACTCTTTTTTGCTATTTCATGAGGGATTAACCATACTATTTAGGATTTGCACAAGTGTGAAGTTTTTTACTACCCTTTATCAAAATTTAAAACCATACTTCTTCCAAACATTTTATAATACACATATGTTTCTTTTCAAAGTCATTTCTAAATAAGTACACATCTCCCAAATTGATGAATTTCTATTCTCTCATTTTATTGTTATAGTTTTCATTCTTAGCAGTCAACGTTGGTTATGAATATCAAGAGAGAGGTATACGCATTGGGCATAATGTGTTTTTTCTCCTAAGGTTGATATGATGTTTATTATTCTTGTTGTTGTTTTAATTATTATTATGGTCTTTATCTTAATGCTCAACAGTCTAGGAAATGCATCAAAATAATAATCAGAGTATTTTCGTCTCATTTTATTTCAAATATATTTAAGAGATAATGAAGTTTAGGACAAAAGTATATTCATATAGTGTTTAGGCCCCCTTTTTGGATTAGCTTTTTGTTTGTCTTTAGCTAGAAGCTGAAGCGAAAGCCAAAGTCATATTTTCAAAGAGTAATATAGATATTGTAAAAGTTTCATTGGACATAAAATAACTTTCTATATAAGCTAGAATGAAACTTGTACGAGAAGCAATATTTTCATGGTTTCTATATTAAGCTCATTTGCAGCATTAACTCTTATTTAGAATGTAAAAAAGTGTTTGGCTTTTAAGTAGTGAATCAAATGGGATCTTAATTTTCTAAAACGAACAAAAAGTTGAAATCTTGTAAATTTGGAAGAATATCGTGGCATTTATGTGCCTACTATTTGTTGCAACTGTTGTCATATTTTTGTAAGACATTGATATCCGTTCCTAACTTTTTCCTTCTCACAGAACAATCCACTATTAGCCAGGCGTCTACTAAATGGAGAATTGGAACCTTCAAAAATACTAAACATGTCACCTAATGAGTTAAAGGTATGGTGTCTATAATGGGTCCTATTTGCACAATTATTACTTTTCTGCAGTTCAATTACAAACTGCTACTGGGGGAATGTTATCTATCTGTGATGTCTGCTGGCCTTGTGGTGGAGGGTATAATACATTATTATGATAATGACTATGCTATTAGCAGCAGCATTTTTGCTGGAGTCGCAAATTTTGTAGATACTGTGGTGTTATATGATGTATTATATTGGGATCTTTTGCAATATTGGAATTCTCACTAGTCCTGTACTTAAGTCAGCTTTATCATTGCCAGTCATTCCTTCATTGTGAAGGACCTTCGAAGAGATTTTATGAAGGTTTCTGTTGTTTGTTCGGTTTTCTTCATGAATGTTAAGACTTCTTTGGATGTTTTTGTTTTCTCTTGACAGTGTTCTTCTCTGGAAGAAAATAAAATAAAATATTTTTGCACACTGTTTCTAGTATAGTAGTTTTCAAAAGGTGTTCAAATGATGAAGGATTTTTCCAGGAACTCAAGAGACCTTCGATTTTAGGTGGTTATTTGCATGATTGTTCTGTTGTTTTAGTGGATATGTTGCATAAATTCAACCTTTGTCATTTGCCTATGAAAGAAATAAAAATCCCAAAGTGCTCAGATAAGAAACCAGTCTGAAGTCTGATAAGGAAAAAAAATAAATCTGTGTAACCGTGTAAGGAGCCAAGCAGAAATCTAAAACTATTTTGATTATTGAAAAAGGAACATGAGATAGGCATGTAGAAATTAGTACTGGAAGTTTGTGGATGGACATTCTAGAGGTGGGGGAACTCCTCAATGTTCAGAACTGCAAATTCACCTAAATACCTTTGATGGAGTAATTTCTGATTTTTTTTTCCTTTCATTTCTTTTTTGAGTAGATGTTAGAGATTCATTCCTATCAATTTTGCTCTATTTTGCACCTTTATAAAATGACCAAAATATAGGACTCTTTTTAAAAACATTAGTTGTAAATTGAACGTTAGGAATTGTCAGGGTTTTAGCCCAAATAGGATAGAAATACGTTATTGGCCCACTGCCTAACAACTTAAAACTTGTAGGTTAAATTGGTAGTATGGAAACTTTGGTACAGAAATGGAGGCTATATAAAAAAGGAACCATATAATGAAGCTATTAATTTATAGAAAATGAAAACTTGAAGCAAAAATTTTCCTTGGTTGATAATGTATCATTCGACTCTCCATTTCCCCATCTTCAAAGTTATGTCCCTTAGGTTTGACATCCATTACGGGGCTTTTATTTGTACATAGTAACTTAATTGTGTTATCCAAATTAGTAGCTAGAGTAAAGCTTTGTATGTTATGGGAAAGACCAAAGAGAATACAGGGAAAATATCATGTTATTAAATGTTTGAAATATCACAGGCCATTAAATGTGTAAAATATTACAAACTATTAAATGTGTCGGGGAAGCAAATATTTTTGTGAACATTAATAGCTATTTTTGGCATATCGACTCAACCCTAACACATGAACAGATATCTTGGATTATCAATGGGAATTTCTTCTAAGTTTGCAAATGGGCATCACAGACAATCCACCCTTAGGTTGCAATTCTGAACACTAGACAAAACTAATGTGGTGATTTGTTTTCTTTCTAGTCTTCAAGAGTTCGAACATTAGGAGCAGATATGAACTTCCAACTTTTTGGCATTCTGCAACAACGGGAACAATACTGTGATAAATATTTGCTAGTACTTTTAAGTGCTTGTGATCTGTAATAAACTTAACCAGGCCTATTTCAATCTATGATATGTAATTCTGTCTTCGGGTTGTGCATTATAATTGTAACTGATTTTATTTTTGCTTTAGGAGGGTTTAACGGCAGAAGAAACAGCAAAGAAGGAGCCTGAGGAGTTGAAGCGAATGCAGGTTTCTCTCTTTCTAATCCTTGATTTTTCTTTTTGGCTTTCCTAGTGTTTTTGTTTATTTTAGTATACATCAGATGTTCTCACTATTATGTCTTTTTCTTGGGTTTCAGATGACCGATGCTCGCTGCAAAAGATGCCAGGAAAGAAAAGTGGGTGTAACAGACATCATCCATGCAGGAAATGCAGACCGCTACCAGGTTCTTGCATTTCTTCTCGTTACACTTCAACTTTTTAAAATTATGTTATATGTTCTCTATGTATCATGTGTTAGTAACATGCTTGTACACCATCAAAAGCATATTTGTCTATTGTAGAGACAGTGTTTTGGTTTTTGTTCTCTACTTTTGAACTTGCCCATACACTTGATTTCCAGATACATGTGTTTTCTGAATCTTTGATGCCGTTCTCATGTTTATAATTGCAAATGTTGTATATGCAGTATCCATATTTACCTAGGTGGTTCTTTCTCATCATGTTAAGAAAACCTTAGAAAACCAATAGCTGAATACTAATAATACTAAACTGAATCTTAGATTTCAAGCACCAAAATTATTCTAGGTTTAATGGCTATAACTATATTTTATTATGCCTTTAAATTCTCATCAACTTAAATTAGGCCCATTAACAGTGTACATTTGATGGATAAAATAACGAGAAAAGGTTAACAAAATTATGTATCATGAATGCTCAATGCATGAATTAGGGGTAGCCATTTGTTTGGAAAGGAGCTTCTGTCTGCCAACTTCTGCTGGGTATCTGGAAGGTCCAACAGATGCCAAAAGAGTACAACTCTTCATGAGTAACTGCAATAAAGCATCATATAAGCTTGAATGTGTCTTATATGGATTATTGGAGAGGGTAGAGTAAAACTTCATGATCATGGAAAATAACATGAAGCAATCAGAACTACCCTTGTTAGAAAATTCAAAGAACTCAAATCATAAATGAAACTGTTTTCTCAATTGAAAACGTAAAGGTCAATAATTTATGTGCACTCCTGCATATGAATCCATTTTTTGTTTGGCAGTTAGCCTGTGGAGTTAGTTGTAGAGGCTCTAATTGAAGATGGTCTTGTAACTTAACATTTTTGTTGGTAAGATAATGCTGTTGCAATTGTTTCCTAGTGGTTATTGACCTTTTCTTTTTCAAACTGTGTGTTGGTTTCAGTTGGAGTGCATTGCCTGTGGTAACAACTGGTATGCTCCCAGAGATGAGATTTCCACATTAAATGATGGTCCAAGTTCTGCCAGGAGTGTAGGTACAGCACCATGGGCCACTGCCAAGTTTGAAGACGTTGAGAAGAAGCTAGTGAGTCCCCGTGAATCTGAGAAGCTGGAAGCCTTGAAGAAAACAACTGAACCATACATGCCAGTCTTGGACTCTCAGAAATCATTCAGCAAGCCTAAAAACGAAGACAACCCTGCATCTGCTAAAACTGGTGACAATTCTGGATCTACTAAGGTCACGGAGTAGGATTTGCAGCTGATGCTTTGTAATTTAATGTCAATAGTCAGGCAACTGGTAAGAATGCACCAGGTTGATGCTCAAGGTTGGTGTGTCTTGGTGCTTTCCTAGGGTTCTCTTGTACATGCAATATAACTAGACTCCCTTCTCAACTTGTATAACAAATGTCGGCCTGTCTAAAATGCTTACCAGTAAGGCTAATTCCGGATATTATACAAGTTAAACCTCAAAGGCAGCCATTAGATTCAGGATATGATCAAAGAGAATAATACCATGGGAGAGTTGATTCTCTTTGCCAACAGTTGGGTCTTTGTCTATTTTATATTTTGCTTTGTTCTTTGTTCACTCTGTTTTTTGTAGATGATGGTGGGGGTCATAGGAAATTCCAGGTGATGACTGAGGGTATGGGGGTCATTTTGCCTACTTTGAAGGTTACGTAGGGAAAGGTGCGACCGCCCATGTTTTGGTTGCTCCCGCCTAAATCAAATCCATCATCAACCACCCACTAAATATTTTTACGAGTTTGTAAATGTTTATTTCTTTTTCACTAATTTCACCCACTGTAGTCTGTATTATGATTTTATTCTTAAACTCTTGTACGATACGCTTTTATAACGCGCGAAAATTCTTTTTTTTTTTTCAATAAAATTTTGAACCAAAATATTCTTCAAAAGTGATTGTAAGAACAAATTTCAAAACTACCAAGGCCTTGGTTGGGTAACTTACTTCTAAAATAGTTTTGAGAAATAATTTTAACAATCGGTTCTTGAAATTTATTTTTCGATGTTTTATTGAACTGTTTGAAAATTTGAAATACTTTTAATATTTTAAAATTATTTTTATATCATATGTTTTATTTTTAATTATTTTATATGCTAGTATAACTATTTTCTAAAGCAGTTTTTATAAAATAAGTAAAAAAAATAAAAAATTAAAAGACTGTTGATAAAAAATATCTTATTTTTTATTTTTAAGAAAAAAATAAAAATAAGTTTTGATTATCAAATATTTTTTTTTTTATATTGTCCTTGACAATAGAAAATTGTTTTTGAAAATAGTTATGGTCTTAGAATTTTGATGTCCTCTTGTTGCAACTCCACCTTTACTTTACAAAACTTATAAAAATAATTTTCATAACAAAAATGCTGACTCATCAAAATGATTTTTCAACAAATATAGTAAATACTAAATAGTAATTATTCATCATACCATTTATTAAAAAAAATAAAAATGGTATCATTCAAGAAATTGTGATAGTTGGGAGATTTATTTGGTAATGCAAATTAAGGACCCATTCACTTCAAAAATATAAGGGGATCTGGAATTCAAACTTTACATGTATGATACTGGCAACGGTTGGGAATAGTATACTAATCGTAAGATCTTCTTCCAATATATATATATATATATATTTAAATAAACAAATGGGGGGAAGAAAACAAAATGATTTCTGCAATTCCCAAAACAGGAAAAAATAATTGTGGCACTGATGAGTGATTAGTGCACCAACTTTTTTTAATTAATGAGCAATTATTTCCAAATTTGCCCATACAAAATCAGAAGCAAGGACGATAAGAAGGTGGTATGAGAAGGGGTAAGATTGTCTTCCACCAGGTGGGTCCGTCCTTGGAATGCATGCACGAAAGTAATAGAAAAAAGAAAAAGAGAAGAGAAGGAAACACGCAGCACAAAAAACACATAGCAGCATATGATGACTTGAAGAAGATGGCTTTCTTTAGTAGACATGGACTGAAGCGATGCAGCTATTTGTCTCTCTTTGCTCATGTGAGAGAGTGTCGAGTGGGTAAGAGTGGAATCACCCTTTCTCTCTCTCTCTCTCTCTTTTTCTCTCCAGTTTAAGGCATGCTGTTTGTTTCTCTCTCTTGTCTTCTCCCCTACAAGGTCACTTTTTGTTGTGTTTATTGTGCTTTTCTGTTGCTTGCCTTGGTTCTGACTCCTCTTTCTTTTTACCCCTGTACTTTTCTTGATTCTTTCAGAATTCTAAGTACTCTTTTGGTTACAGCTGACTGTTTTTTGAGATGGGGTTTTGAGTGTTTTTTTTTGCTTCTCTTATGGATTTCTGGAGTCTTTGAGCCCAAGAGATTTGGGAAATTGTCACTTTTCTTGTTACTGTTTGTGGTTTTTTTTTTTGCTCTCTTTGAATGCACTACTCTGAGATCTAGTGGGGTATGTCCATTTTCGCAAGCATTTGTGCTTTTTAGCTTAGGGTGCAAGGAAATGTAAAGGTAATGTTTTTAATAATTTTGCTTGGTTTCTGTCTGCTTTACTCGTTTTGGATTGCTTATAGAGATGAACTGATTCCTAGTCGGGTTTAGGGTTCAGTTTTTAGGATCAAGCTCGGATTTTTTTAGCCTTTCCAATATCAGTTTTTGGAATAATTAGTGGGTCTGTGCTTTTCCCTAATTTCTTGCTTGTAATTGCTTCAACAGCAGAAGATAGAGCATTATTGGTTTTTGAAGTTTCTGCAATTTGAGAGAATGGTTTTGGTTTCCTTATTTCTGCAGATTTAATTATTTATCAGCATTATTATTTCTTTACTTTCTGCTATTCCATAGGATCTGGTTTTATGCATCAATTGTGATTTTTTTTTTTTCCTTTTAAAATTTTCTCTGTAGATCTTAGAACCAGATTATAGCTGAGAGATGAATGTCTTTTTACCAATGCCAATTGATTTTTAGGGTTGTGTAAGATTTCCAACTTTTTAATGGGCTTAGAATTTTAAGTTGATTCTTCAATTTGAGCCAATTAAATAGCACGAAACCTACCATATTCAGTTTAGGAATTTGATTTCACTTGTTCAATTCTGATGTGGTGGGTGGCTGGCATCTTGCTTCTCTAGGTTCTGATCTGTTTCTCCCCTCATTTGTTGCAGAGCTGTGGATCTATAAATGCAGCTTGACATGGAGTTGGATTTTGAAAAATACTGTAGTTTGGGTCTGAGTCCTAGAACTGTTCTTCCATCTAATCAGCGTTACTTGGGAATTGGAAAGAGAAATACAAAGGAAAAGCCCGCACGTAGAAGTAACCTTTTGAGCATAGAGGAGGACTTTGCAGAGATAAGCTTTGGTGATTTTCACAGTTTTTCTTGTAAGAGCATTCGATATAGACCTGTTGGTGTGGAAGGTAATGTAGAGCTGAAACGGGGTTCCATATATCAGAGCTCTGAAGAAGTAAGGAAGAAGAAGAAAATGGGGGCTGTTGAGGGGAGGAGAAAGATTGAATTGTCCCGTAGTAGTGATTCATCTTTCCCCTTTAGGATTGTCGACTCCTTGTGTAGTTCAGATGAGGAAGACCCGGTTCTGGAAGAGAAGAAATCCCCAGTGAAGTCTTTGAATTCTGACTTGAATGCATCATCTGTTAGGAAGCCCTGCTCTCAGGTTTTCAGTCTTCCCTCCTCCCCGGGTCATTTTCTCACCAGAGGTGGCTCATCAGATGGATTTTCTGAAATCGGTTTGAATTTGGATAACAGAGAAAATCACTCTGCTGAAAGTGCAGAAAGAGACTCAATCAGAGATTCAAAGTTCAAATGTGATGGTGTTGTTGGTCCTCAAAATGATAGCAATGACCTCTTGGAAAGAGAGACGGTTCTGACTTTGTACAAGTCATTATCTGCTAAGGTAGCATTGCCCCATTCGCCTTCTCAGTCAGAAAGTGATTACTCTCGGACCAGTCCAAAAGCCCGATTTAACCCTATTAGAAAGATGTTTGATCCATTCACAAAGTCTAAATCTCAGCGAAGTCCTTTGCATTCTGTAGTAAAGCCTGGTGGAGTCACAAAAGGCCCGGCAAGTGGCAGAAATAATAAAACGTTTCGGAAATCTTTGTTGCATGACTTTGCAAATACGACACAGCATGTGGAGTTGGCATCTCAGTTTGCCAAGAAGGAATTCCATCATTATGCAGTGCCGTGTTCACCAGCTCACTTACATGGACATCTCAAGTTGGAAACTAAACATGGGGTGCCCTTTTTTGAGTTCTCATTGAAGCACCCTGAAGATGTTTTGGTGGCCAAGACATGGAAAGTGAACAATGCCTTTAATTGGGTGTATACCTTTCACTCCATTCGCAATAGAAAGAAGAGTAATGCCAGTGGATGGGGATTGAAAGATAGCAATAAAGAAACCTCTATGGTGGGACAGATGCAAGTGTCCTGTTACTTGTGTTCAGAACTACAAGATGGTGGGAAATTTGGCAACTCTATGGTAACAGAGTTTGTCTTGTATGACATTGCACATGCAAGGAAAAGTATCACTGCCCGTGAAAACTCTTGTCATTCCCCTCAGGCTGCTGAACCTGCCAAAGGTTCTAATGAAGGCTTGGCTGGGCAAAGTTTGGAGTTGGATGATGTGTCTGATGATGCAGTGAAGCTCAAATGTCAAACAAACCATGCTTCTAATCATGATGATTTTGATGCTGCAGTTCCGTACCCTTGGGCACCTGCAAATCTGCATCCTGATCTTGAAATAGCAGCTATTGTTATTCAAGTCCCATTTGAGAAGAGAGAAAGTTTGAAATACAGGAGAGGGGAGAAGTTTAGCAATAAAGTGCATTCTGACTTTCTTGATCTCTCTATGGTTGAGCAGAAAAAGAAGGATGTTCTTGACATGAGCCCAGCAAAAGTGAAGGTGGTAACTGCAAGTGGGAACCATGGTTTGCCAAGTGGTGATAGTCGAGGCCCTTCATCATTACTGGATCGGTGGAGGTTGGGTGGAGGCTGCGACTGTGGGGGCTGGGACATGGCATGTCCACTTATTGTGTTTGACAATCCCAGTATTCTAAGTGTTGAAGATTGTCCACTCATGGAGAATCCGCAGCCTTTGGAACTCTTTGTTCAGGTAAGCTTTTTCATCTAAATAACATTTGGTTTTAATATGTAAAAAGATCAACCTTCAAACAAGCAAAAGGATTGGAACTGTTAGTCGAGGATTCAAACCAGGAGATCTATAGGCAGAACAAATAGATCTCCAAGGAAGACCCTGGAAATGGTGAATTCTCATTGTGCACTTGCCATGTTATCTTCTATACCATCTACAATATTTTGATGTATTATATATGTTTCATCGGATTTTGCAGTAAGAAGAACTTTAATTTGAATTTGTTTACTTTTGAGATGGATATATTAGTTCGTTATTTCAATATTGTGTTAAGAATTCCAAAATTTATCTTTTCTTTATTAATATCATTGGAAAATTGCAAGCCATTATCTTTGGTCTCATCTCCTTAGTGAAGGTTGAATTTGTTTGCTGGCATTCCCCATAAACAAAGTAAGCCATTTCATGTGATCTCTGAATGCCTTAAATATGTTATCATCTAGGCTCTTCTTAGAAACAGTATCCTCAAAATAGAGCAATTATCCTATGCAAATATACCCTTTTGCTTGGATATAATTAGTCTCACCATAATGCATATAGATTGCACTCATGCTTGGTTATAGGTATTCCTTGGACTTTACAAGTTCTAACATGATTCTGATTTTGCATATAGGGAGCCAAAGAGAGAGTGCCTGCATTGACCATAACAAGGGTCGAGGAGGGACAGTATGCAGTTGATTTTCATGCACAGTTATCCACATTACAAGCATTCTCCATTTGTGTTGCTATGTTGCATAGTTCAGAAGCTTTCTCTACTACTGGGGATGAGAAAAACAGACACTTGTTGCATTGCAATTCACTGAAAATGCTTATAGAGGAGGAAGTAAAATTCTTAATCGAAGCAGTCACTGAAGAGGAGAAGAGGAAAGTCCCTAAGCTGGTGGAAGGAACACTGCCACCTTTTGTATTCAACCCACCCTTTTCTCCCATAGCTCGGGTCTAGATCCAGCTTGCTCTGTAAATCTGAAATTACTTCGCTGGAGAATTCCGGATCAGGTCTGATGATGTGGGCTGCTGGTTCCTTTCATTTATACCAAGGGTTTACTACAATGAAGGCTCAGAGATTCCCTTGTGGTATAAACTCAAGCAGCTTGCTAGGTGAATTGGAGATGTTGGGGTTTGTGGGCTGCCATTTCTTGCCATTTACAGTGAGGGGTTCCCACACTAGATGTACTAAAGTCCTCATCTGGTACCGTCCAATCTCTTCTGCTGATTCTATAGGCAAATGTTAAACAAAAGGCAATACTGTCCATATTATTACTCGATAGAGAGGGAAAAGAGGTAAATCATTGATAAATAGCAGTTTTGACTTATGCTTCTGTAATTTAGGATGGCCTTGGTGCTGAGAGGGATAGATTCTGGAAATGGCTCCAAAAGAGCTGTCTTTACTCTTTACTTTTGTATTTGGAGCAAAAAAGATCATAACTTTGTATGGAGCAACTCTTGTAACTCAAAAGTAATAAGTAATGGCCAATTTTATATTCTGTCTCAAGAGTTATTTTATGTAACATCTTGAAATTCTCAGTATGCATTATTTTGAAAACAGTATGCTGTTGGAATCCATACTTTGTACTCCTTTTCTGATTTAATCTTCCCTCATAAAGAAACAGGGATCCAGCTGGAATGGGGTAGTGGATTCAACAAACCCAAATCACATAACACTTTGCTTCCCAAGTTGGATTAGGGATTTGTTTACGAAAAGCTTCCTTCTGGGCCCTGGGTTGCTTTACTTTGGAATGTTCCTTGATCATGTGCTTCCCAAAAGACATCTTCGTGGCCTGTTGTGTCTGGTCATGCCTGCTGGGCATTTGGGACTCCTCGGTGGTTGGCATGTCCTTCGTCCAATAATTATGTTCCCCTTAAATCCAATTCCCCATTAACTTAAAGGCCTCTCTCCTTTTATCAAGCTCAAAGCTGAATGTTTATGGCTCTGTGCTATTAAAGGTTGGCAGCTGCTGAAATGAAACCAAACATTTTCTGGACTTTTGGCTCCTAATCCAACTCAAAAGGTCCTTCGTTGAAGACAATCTCTGCAATTCCTTGATTTATAAGGTGGGAAACAAAGCTTTATTAATCTGATATACACTTCAATGAAATGAAATATAAATGATATGACCAGAATGATACAAGCCACCTCCTAGGCAAACTATGCTTTATTGGCTTCTTACTACACTTCAAGAATAAGGAATATGAATGATACAATCCGAATGGTACACAGACCTACGCCATAGCTGATGCAATGATGTTAAAATTTTGCCAATGAGGCAAAATGGCCTAAATGAATGGCATGATCAAGAAAACTTGTACAACAGCTTGTCTCAGGCTTTTCCAAATAAGTTTGTGCATCCATTTCCCTTAAATGGTTTCCCAGAAGCTTCAAAAGGTAGTAACACTAAGGTTTCTTCACTTCTTTACCGCCACGCCCACAAATAAACTGTCTGAGAGTTACGTGCTCTCAGATGATTAAGAATGCAAGATCAGAGTTGGTCATCATGGTGCAGACGGCAATGATGATGTTGAATCACCTTCCATGTATTGCTTGTGCGGGATTGTTTGTGCATGAAGTTTTGGCATCTCCAAACAAAATAAACTCTTGAAAAATTCATATGATGCAAAAAAGAGCGCTCCTTGTGACACATACATTACCAGTCTCGGAGTTAATCCCCTGATAAGAAAGAATGAGATTAATCATCAGATCGAAATTACAGTACCACAGTATCATAAGATCTATAAGCAGAAAAGGGACCAGTCCACGGTGGCTGGCCGAAGAAACATTTTCTAAAATAGTAGCCAAACCAGCTTTGCAACTGGCTCAAGGACTACCATATAGCTAACCTAAAGAGATGTAACCCATGAATAAAGTTGCTTCATAAACTTCACAATTCCATTATTTCCCATTTAATGTAATAAGATAACAGTTTGAAAATGAATGCAATCATACCTGTAGAGACCTCTCAACCCTTCATGCTTGCTTATTTCTTGAAGTGTGTGAAACACACTATTATATTGTTTCATGGATCCAGGAATCTACATAACAACCACTATGTCAGAAACATTACAAACCATGTAACCAGTTATAAAAATCTGAAATGGAAGATGATTATATCAAGCGAAGTTTTAGTAGGATCAATTCAGCTTTAGTTAAATCACCCATATAAGGAATTTCAGAAAGGCTATCAAATGTGAAGAATCTTTTAGAACCAATTGTTTACTGACAGTAAGGGATTGGCATTGTGGAGTGCTGATGTTGGTTGAGAAATTCTGATTAGTTGAAACTTGAGGGCAACAGAAATGTCAACAGAGTTTAGATTTTAACTTCAACAGGATGCCTTAGTGTTTATTCAAATCAAAGGATTCAAAATTATGCTTCATACTTCTCTTGAACAGCTATTTGAAAAAAAAAAAAAAAGAACTAGCACAAGCATAAACATTCAATTCCATCATATAATTGATGATTGAATGTCTCTAACAGCACAACTTGATTACTTTGGGCTAAGTCCAATGCAAATGCAGTAGCTCAATGGAAACAGCTTACAAATTACAAACCTGTGTCTGTAATCTTGTCTTCACCACATCAAAAGGAGTAGTAAAAAAAGCAGCAGTAGACCCAGCGAGTCCTCCACAAGCTAGCTGTAAGAGTACAAAAATTATTTAAGCTATTCTTTTTGAAAGAAATTTCTCACAGATAGCTCCATTGTTCATACCATTAAAGTGCTCTTCATAAGCAGCAGCAACAACAATTCCAATAACTGAAAACTAAATGAAATAAAACTAGTTGCCTAGGTATCATAAAAACAACCAACTCGTTTCTTGGAACACATTTCTGCATTAAAGGTTCAAGAAGGGGAGGATTCCTTAGTTTGGAAGAACGATGGGAGGGGAAACTTTAGTGTCAAATCATATTATAAGTCTTTAAGGGCTGAGAACAATTTATTATTCCCAGCCAAAGAGATTTGGGGATCGTGTGCTCCTCTTCATTAACATTAGACAGTTAATGAAGAGGGGTTGGTCCATGGTCAATAGGTGTAGCCTTTGTAAAGACAGAGAAGAATCAGCTAACCATATTTTGATTCATTGTGATAAGACAAGGGAGCTTTGGACTTTATTGTTAACATCTTTCCGTTTGGTGTGGATGTTCCCAGCTTCAATGAGAAATCTTCTTCTAGAATGGAAAGTTAAGGGGGCTAAGGAAGAAGAAAAGAGCAATTTGGAGATTAGCTCGGATTTGTCTTTTTTGGTGTATTTGGGGGGAGTGAAACCGAAGAACTTTCCAAGAGGAAGAGTTGTCAGATCAAAGTTTGAGGAATCTCTTTATCCAATCACTGTTAGAGTGGTCTCAGCAGTTTTTGGAGTTGGATAATCCCTCTTCTCTGAATTTTTTGGGTGCTCTTTATTGTGGCTAGCCTTCTTCTCTCTCTCTAGGTCTATTCTTTCTTTTTGGAGCCTGGTTGGGCTCTTGATGTATACTGCTTGTATATGTAGGGTGCGCCCCCTGTTTTTGGCATTTTTTTCATTTCAATTTGCCTTTGTCTACCAAAAAAAAAAAAAAAAACAACCAAAATACCCCAATGGACTTAAATGTGCAAAGGAAGAGGGGAGGAAAAGATGCAAACCGTCTGTAATGTGTTGGGTTTGGCATTAGGCTGCAGTGATGGCAACATCAATTGCTTCAAGCTTTCATATGTGTAAAACTGCGCGTGATCAGCAAAATCTTTAATATAATAACCACAAATATCACTTGCTGGAGAAGGGAGGATTGGAAAAGGACAAGCTGAAAAAATATCAGACTGTGACAAAACTGATCCAATACAGTGGTCTCAATAGAAGATAGATCATATGCATCTAAGATAACCCTAACCTTAATGATAGAGTGTGGAACATTTCGGCAGAGCACAGCCCCCCAACCCGCATATAGTGAAGGCAAACCGCCCTTTTTAATAATTCCAACCAAAGCATTCCTGCAGAGTAACATAGTGCCAAAAAAAGAAAGTCTCATTTGAAAAATCATGCCACAATCAAAATATCTTTTGTTTTTAAGTAAAATTTCATTAAAAAAATTTCCAAAAAGGGAAGTGAAACTCATGTATATGAGATGTATACAAAGAAAAGGAAAAAGGGAAAGAAAAGAAAAAGAGTTCCACTCCTAAAGTACTATCCAAAACATCAATGAAATTATAGAGGAGAAGTTTCCATCTCATACTGGTCTTCCAGCCATAATCAAAATATCTTAAGGTCCTATACTTGAAATTCAAAGCAAATCAAAAGCAAATTTCCAAACTATTTCCAAATACAGAACTTGTGACACAGAGACATAGGAAAATCCCAAAGAATAGTTTCAACATTTTGTAAAACAGCTTAGATAATAAGAATGATATTAAGAGGGGAATAATGGAAAGTTCTTTCCACACTACATTATACCACCTTTGTTTGAATAAAATTCTAGACAATAGAGATGACATTACTGCATATTAAAATTGTGAGCAACATTGAATTTGTTGCATAGAAAAAGCAAATGGCAGGATCTTAAATATATACCAGCAGTTTTGATAGTGTGAACCAATTTGCATCTGTTGCTTTATATGCTCACTGGGAGTAAAAATGAAAGAAGTAGCAATGCTTGCACAACCACCTGCCATGCAGTGTGCAATAGAGTGACATTCCTGCATAAAAAAAATGATTAAGTGCTCCACAATGACACTAAGCATCACATCTGTTATACTAAGAACAAATGCCAGAATAAACTTCTAGGCTTCACACTTGACCCAAAACCTGCTTCCACCAATGTGTTACCTGTGCCCAAACCCCACCACATCACTATCAAAAAATCAAACAAATATGGTGTGCCCCAAACACTCCTCCCACCCAACCACCACCACCAAAGAAAAACAAAAAAGAGTTCCACACACACACACACACACGTATATTACCTTGGGAAAAAGAGGAAGCAAAGCTCCTTTCACCGATTCATATGTAAAGGTATAAACTGCAGAAATTGGTGCTGAAGAAGCAATATTGCTAGTAATTCCACGATAAAATCCTGCTAAACCTGAAAAAAGGTTCCCCACCAGTTTAACAAGGCCATTTCAACAAGCTCACCTAAGACAAGTGACCAGCAGTTCTTATAAGAAACAACGTACCTCTTTGAGAAATAATTAATCTTCCAACAGAGAAGATAGACTTCTGATCTGCCTGACAAGATTGAATGACAGTCTTAATTGTATCTACAGGGTGCAGGCAAAGGCTAACAAATACTCCAGCGAATGCTCCTGCAAAAGCATGCTCTTGTTTTGCAAGCGCATAATGATGTTTATCCTGTTTTGATGGGCAAGTTTCCATTTTCAGTTTATCCTTAGAGACAAACTCTTTCTGTCGATCAACACCCTCTGTTTTGTGTTGACATTCTTCAAAAGCAAAATCAATGGATGATAAGAAATTAGAGTCTGCATGAAGTTCAGAACTTGGGGTTCTAGAAATACTACCACCAGCTGCTATACCATGGTCAGCCCCAAGGAAATAGTCTGTGCACAAAGAGCTAATAGACACCCCTGTATTCATCACCCTTTCATTTGCCCCATTACCTTCTGTAACATCAGTATAACAGTCAGCACTTTCAGTGGCCGGGTGATTTGCAGGGATAGCGACATCAATGTTAATTCCGCAACCTGCAGTATTAGTTGCATCTTTTGAAATGCAACATTCTTTAATTTTCTTGTTCTCAATTTGGGTAATATCAACCGGAGATCTTAGTGTATCAAGAGTTATTTTACTCATCCATCTATATATATTTCCCAAATCATATGAGATTCCTACATTTGTAAGCCCCATTTCCTTCCAAGTCTCATTAGGCATGTTGGCACCACCACGCAGACATCTCAAGAAAAAAGAATGTGCATTGTTTCCATTACCAGGTTCAAACAAAGACATTTTTTGGGTTATATTTAAATGCTCAATGTTTGGCTGCACCATGGGTGAAAAAAGGCTAGCAGTCTTCAAATCAATGCAGAAGTATTTACTATTGGCTGAAGTAGGTACCCTGACATATCCTTCTCCACCAAGATAACATAATACCTTCTCTTTCTTACTGTCCGTGTCATTGTGTTTTGAATTTGCTTTGGGTTGGAAAATAGAAAGCGGACGGCTTGCACAATCCCATATTTGGCCAACTGCTGAGATGAGCTCGGTTGTGCTCAGAATCTCACAAGACTTGGATTCCGTTACTTTAGCTCTTCTATTATCATTATCAGGGAGAGTGCCGCCATAATCTTCATGGACAAACTCAAAAGATGCCTGCTTGAGTGACTTATATCTGTAATTGGTTGAAGGTTGATCTCTTTTGGGCTGTTTACTACAGAAACCCATTTTCTCAAATCTTTCACAAACTTCCTCAGAGAAGCTAGTAAAACAATGTCTTGACAAAAAAGTAACAGCAACAAGGAATTAGCAAATTTCATCATTGAATGTAAACCAAAAGAAATCATGTTATGAACTTGTTACTTTCATATTAATAAAATTTGCGAAAAAAAAAAAAAATGGAATTGACAATACAATCCAATGTCTGTAGAATAAAGACAGACTCAAGCAAACCTTAACCCCAACCATATGGAGTCACCTGCACATCCTATATTGACAGTCTATTTCACAAGGCAGGCTATTGGAACCAAGATTCCAAATTGAAGCAGCGTGAAGTGTTCAGAATTAACTTGTAGGATTAAACTAAGAATAATAAAATTCCACATGATAGCAAAAATAATAGTGATAGATATACGAGTGTTTAAGACTATAAAGGCCACAGTTTATACCAAGGAAAAAAGATTTGAGATGTAGTTCAAGTGTGGGCATGATCTACATTACTGAATCAATAAA
>JBAPGN010001178.1:0-24966 GCA_037355405.1 Vitis amurensis | reverse complement strand
AGAAGTTGTGGGTGAGAGAAGTGGAAATGGTCAATCTGGCATCCAGGTATCTCCCTTTTTCCATTATGGGGTATCTGCAGTTACATTACAATGGCCTACTTTTCTTTGTTCAGGTATGTTCCTTCTTATCAGAGAATAACCTTTTCTTAAATAGGTTAGAGCAGTGTAATGATGCATTGAAATCCACTTGGGTTTGTTTCATATACTCCTTTACAAATTTTAGGGCTTGGAAAATCTCCAAGCCAATAAGTAGATGCTTAAAATCTCTAGGCCAATAAATTGATGCTTGGGCTGTTTTGGGCAGATGGTTTTGCAGAATCCTCCTTCATTCTTTATTTGTGTGTATTGAATGTGAATGGAATTAGTATCTTTCTTCTTTTGTATTGTTAAATGTAATTGAAATCAGTTTTTCCATTGGAGTTTTAACTAGCAATAAGATACAAGTGTGCAAGAAAGAAATTTTAATTCTTTTCCCTACATTAGATTAGTTAGAACTTGTATATGAGCCAGTAATAGGAATCTCTTCACTAGAGTGATTTTCTTTAATGAAATGGTGTGTTCTTTCCATATTCTGTTAATTTGGCAATATAGGGATGTTTGAAAATTAATTTGGTTCGACAAGCATCTAGCTTGAAATCTTGGAAAATAAACTTTGTTTACTTCGTTTCCATGCTTGTAATAATGCCTGAGTTGTTGTCCATCTAAAGTAATCTGGAAAATGCCTAGGCAGCAGGGAAGCAATAAGTGAGAGAACACAGAAGCTTCAACTCTTGAGTGGTTGCAAATTCAGCTAACATTCTGGGCAACATGGAAGTAAATGGGTAAGAAAGAGAACACAACAATCATTTGTAATTTCTGGTCTTGGACAAAGCTCTCTTTAGATGATGGGCATTTTTCTTTAATCAACTTTTTGATTAGTAGGGGTCTAGGTGAGGGCAGATGTTGTTTTTTGTGGCCCCTCTTTACTTTTGGTTTTGCCATGCCTTTAGGATGACTTTGGGACCCCCTTTTTCTCTCTCTATATATATGCACTTTTGTTTTTACCTATCAAAAAAAAGAAAGAGAACACAAGAAGCTTCAATAACAGAGGAGCTTGAAGAGAGAAACAAAAATTTGAGTAATTCTGAAAAAGAAAGCTTTAGAGGCTAATAGCTTGATAATGCCTGAGAACCCTTTAACTCTTCTTGGAAGTCTTCGCTTATCATGAACTATTCAAGAGCTCCAAGTGTTTTTGCAGACTCCTAAAAATCTTGCAAGGTAAATTTCTACAAAACTTTGGAATATTCAAAGTACTTTCTATTTCCATATAGTTTCATAGGGCTTGCATCCTAATCTTGGAAAACTCCAAATAACTCTAAAAACTTCTAAAGATGTTCCTTCCATCTGTACAAAAGACCATCCAATGAAGGGCTTGAGCGGGTCTTTGAGTGTTCTGAGATGGTGTTTAGAATATCTCCCATCTATAAATATGGTCAATTTGATTCGGGTCTGTTAGGCTTGTGATTTCCTTTTGGTTTTTGTTCTATTCAGGCTGCCCAAGCCATTCTACTTGAGGAGTAATCCAAAGTGTTCTCACTGCACACCTGTTGTTGAACATGCATCACTTTGTCTGTAATCCCCTCCACTGTGTTCTACTTTTGAACTGTCATCTGCATCTAGCCTCCTCAAAGGCTGAAGAGGCAGTTACAAGGATGGTATTTGTGCTTTTTTTTCTTCACAGGAATTGATTCAAGACCCACCACCAGATGGCCACTGGCCACCCCATACTTTGAGACCGAGCATACGATAAGATGGGATTATTCTATCTAAAGAATGAAAAGAAAACAAAAGGGTGATTCTCTGCCACTCATTTCAAACACCCACCTGTGACTCATTTTACCTTCATTTTTTTTTTTTTTTTTAACAAATAGACAAAAGAAAAAACAGGGCATTGGACAGGGCTCTTGTGATGATTGAAATGACTTCCCCCAACACATAAAATATATATAAAATTTCCTCACACTGAGATAGTGGATGATTGGAATAATTTTTTAAATAGATAAAAAGCAAACAATTATTAATAGTCCTATTAGGTGACATTGGTTCATGAAAAGCTTATGCCTTCAAGTCATCCAATTGTGTTGAAATCTTAAGGTCTTTGAGGGCTCGGTATACTAAAAATCCAAGGGAGTGGTCACAATTCAAAGAACAAATTATTATATAAACCATGATATTGATAGGATTTGGTAACCATTTTGGAGGAGACAAGATCGAAGGAAATGGGCAAGTATACAAGGAGTTCAAAATCAAACACTATCATCTTAACGAAAATTTTAAAAGTATATATTTTTAAGGGAAGAGTCATGTTTTCAAACAGTCGGGAGCTAAAAAAATAAAAATGTAGCATTTTTGAAAATTATTTTTTTAATTATTTTTACTTGTATTCAAATAATTATATAAATATGAAAAATGATTAAAAATAAAACATTATATATAAAAATTATTTTTAATATATATATATATATATATATTTAAACATTTCGATTTTAAACAAATTGTTGTTGTCGGGGAAAAAAAAAAAGAAAGGGGTAAACCTAAAAGTATTTATATAAATATTTTTAAGTTGGGAAAAAATTATATCATGATGTTGAATACAAGAAAGAAAACTAACATTAAAAAATAAGTACTTTCTAGAATGTGTTGGAAATTAGTGGTTAACACTGAATGGCAAATATAGAACGTTAAAAGTAAAAAATGTGACGAGGAGAAAACAAATTTGTCTTTTCTCACCAATATTCCCAGAAAGAGGAGGAAAACCCCGAACCGGTCAGAGTGGAAAGCGACGTCGTTTAGGAGTGTCACAGTGTGTCTGGTAAATGTCACCTCTGCAACATCACTTCCTAACAAAGTAGATCCATTGTTTGCTTATTTTTCATCTCATTTTTATGCAATTTTTTTTTTGGTTTTGAGCTCATACAAATCTCAGAGTGCACGGAACAGAAATCTTCTGTCTTTTTTGGTCTTTCTGTGTCTTTCTCTGTTATGCAGCGAAGGAAAGACCCATAAGGGCTCTTGATTCTCAGTGACGGAGGTAAATCTTTCCATGGATTTGCAGAGGCTTTGCTGCGTTATCCTTGCATTTGCTGTGGTTCTGTTCGTCTCTTTCTCTTCTTCCGTGACAGCTGGGGACATCGTGCACGATGACGACGACGCCCCCAAGAAGCCTGGGTGTGAGAACGATTTTGTTTTGGTAAATCCAATTCTGATTTTCTCTTCGACCCAGTTGTTGCTTCTCTGGTTTCTTAAATGGGCGGCTTTGATTTCTTTCTAATTTTTATTATTGTTTTTATCTTTGTTCCTTTTTTCTTGTAATTTCAATTTTGCCTGTTTTGGTTGCTGAGAAAATGGTTGAAAAGGGAGGAAGATGAAGTTTGATTTTACGCTTTTTGTTCTTTTTGACCTCTGAAAGAAATGGAAGATTTAGCTCAAGTCAACTCAACTCAGGAAATTGTTGAATTGGGCTCCGTTTTTTATCGAAGGGAGCATTTGGGTTCTACTGTTTGATGGTTTTATTATGAATGAAAAGAATGGTCCTTGCAGGATATACTCAACTGCTTCCACATCACTTTTCTCCTCCCTTTTATTTCCTTTGGTGTATCCTGGAGTTTCTATATTTTTCTGATAGTCGAAGTTTGAGTTGTTTTGATTTATAGATTCTGAACTCAAACTGGTTTATTTGGCTATTATGGATTTGGAGGGAACAATTGGACTTCCAGTGATTTTTCTCCTGCATTTTGCATTTGATTTTATGTTTTTTCTGCCCTGTGGAAATTTGACAGAGTTTGGACTACTTTTTCCAGTATAATTGAGTTACCGGCCTGTTTATTTATCGGATTTAGTCTATCTTTTTGGTATGAAGATCAGTGTGGTATGAGCATACTTTTTAGCAAGCAAAGACTAAGAATGATAGAGTTAGGTCCACTTTCTTCATCATGATTGAGCTCCTGACCCCTTTATCTCATTCTGTTTCTCCTTTTAGTTCAAAAATATAACATGACATGTGCATAGCTATCCTATCATTTGGAATGACATCTTTCAATGTTTGGTGAAATATGCCTTTTAGCTTGGTTTAAGCCACTACTTTGTATCCAGTCAAATTGGGTTTACTTATGAGTATTCTGTCAAGTGGGCAACTGTATTTTATCTGTTTCTATGGTGGTTTCTGTGAATATAATTTATCTGATGATCTGCTGTTGCTTTTGTTAGGTAAAAGTTCAAACTTGGGTTGATGGTGTAGAGGATGCTGAATTTGTTGGTGTTGGGGCTAGATTTGGTCCTAAAATTGTGTCAAAGGAGAAAAATGCACATCAATCTCACCTTACTCTTTCAGATCCCCCTGATTGTTGCACTGCACCGAGGAAACAGGTTTTTCTTTTTTACACTGCCTATATGCTCTAGATATCCATGCATAACTGTCTTCACATTTCTCATATTGGAAATTGTACTATATTCCGATGATGTCAGTGAATTTATTATTTTGGTTCTCTTAGCTTGCTAGAGATGTCATTATGGTGCACCGAGGCAACTGTAGATTCACAACTAAGGCAAATGTTGCAGAAGCTGCTGGTGCTTCAGCTGTCCTCATTATAAACAACCAGAAAGGTAATTACATTGTTTTATATTTGACGCATGTACAATTAACAAGGTTGACTGAGAAAAAGAAGCTTCTAAAGCTAAGATAGTATTGCTTAAAATTTATTAGAGTCCATGGTGAGGGATCAATCTGCAACCGTTTTGGAGATTCTTTTGGTGTTAAATCCTGAATTAGGCAGGTTCCACCTTCTCAGGAGAGGTTAAATCATTTTGGAGATTGGAAGAGAAGGATCTTGCAAAATCATTGTGCAGTTTGCTAGAAATCTTGTTCCTAGTGATGTAAAACAGTGAATCCATGGAATAAGCTGCTAAAAGCCTCTGAAGTTGTCCTTAAACACATCCTAAGTGATCACAGTATCAGAAGTCTAGATGTGGTTACATCTACGTGTACAAAGGCTATAGATATATGTATAGTATATAAGCGTATTATCTGTTTGGTCTTATATTAGATGTGGGTAATTTAGGCTAGGTCCTAGCTGGCATGGACGAAACTCCAAACCCAGCCTTTTTAAAGTTTATTGTAGAGTGAGCTACTTCATGTCATTTACTAATCCAAAGGCACGTTTTAAATCAGTGGCACATCAGTCATCTAAAATAATGCTAGATTAATCAATACATGAAGACCATTAGTTATCTAACCATAAAAAGATGACGCTTCCACTACTAGTTATCTAACTTTGCTGATTTTCTTAATTTTTAATATTTATTTATTTACATTCTGTTTGAATCTTGTGTATCATCGGGCTTTATGCTAGTATTCAATTATTTCATTTATGATCAGTTCAAAATTTATGTAGTGTTTCAAATAGTGGACTTTGAAACAAAAGGAAGAAAATGAAAGGAAAAATTCACTACTTGTCCTTTTCCCCCCTGCAGAACTTTACAAGATGGTTTGTGAGCCTGATGAAACTGATCTTGATATAAAAATACCTGCTGTCATGCTTCCACAAGAAGCTGGTGCAAGCTTGGAAAAAATGTTGAGGAATAGCTCATCAGGTGAGTTTTTTGATATTCTACATGGTTGCCAAGCAAAAGATAAAATTTTTTCTTTGGATTTCATGTTTGGTATAACCACTTTCTTGCTTCAGAAGTTCTTTCTTATTTCTGGCACTTTGAATGGTGATGCCTCCAGCATTTTGAATGGCATACTTTTTTTCTCCTGCTGTTGCACAAGTGCCCCTCTAAACGTTCTATACTTTCTTCAGTGTCTGTGCAGCTATACTCTCCACGAAGACCATTAGTTGACATAGCCGAAGTTTTCCTATGGCTGATGGCAGTTGGTACTATTTGTGTGCATCTTATTGGTCTGCATGGAGTGCCAGAGAGGCAGCTATTGAACAGGACAAGCTACTAAAGGTCATCTGTTGCCAATCCTAGCTAATTAGGTTTTCTCCAGTAATTTCTTTCTCTCTTAGGGTAGGGTCTCATGTGCTGCAGCTTATGAATGGTCCCTGATATATGAAGTAAACTTGTTCTTATAGGATGCTTCAGATGAGCTTACAAATGCCAAAGATGGTGGTGCTAGTGGTGTGGTAGACATCAACACAACATCAGCTGTCTTGTTTGTTGTTATTGCTTCATGCTTTTTGGTTATGCTTTACAAACTTATGTCCTACTGGTTCGTTGAGCTTTTGGTGGTTCTATTTTGCATAGGTGGTGTCGAGGTATGAGTTCTTCCTTTCTACATCCTATTAATTGTTAAGTGTGAGTTCATGCATAAACACGCACATATGCACATCCTATATCCAATCACATATTAATGCATACAGTGCACAACTATATTAGTATTTGTGCACCAACTCGTTAAGAATAATGCAAATTGTAGCTGTAATGTTTAAAATTTCAACATATTGGCTGAGTAGTTTGTCTTTGTTGCATTTACCATTTTCGGAATTAACCCTAACTTTGTCATTTCATCTATTTTCAGGGCTTGCAAACTTGTCTGGTTGCTTTGTTGTCGAGGTACAATTGCCATTTGTTGCTTGAGATATGCCTTTGACATGCTATGAAGTTTTGCATTACAACTCTTAAAAACCTATCCAAAAGAAAAAAGATACACTTGCTCCTCCTCCTTGCTTGATGATGCTTTTTTGTTTTTTTTGATAGGCAAATAGAAATAATGTATTAAAGAGCGCCTAGAAAAAAGGGGGTGCAACCTCCATACACCAGGAGGATACAGAGAGATAGTTGTGCAAAAAAGACAAAACAACCAAAAGAGAAGGAACCTATACAGCCCATACGATATCAAAGTCAGCCCTTTATGAAATCTGTTGAACAACCAATTTTCTTAAAAGTTTAAGCTTGTAGGATTTGGGTTCACAATATATATCGTGCTCTTCAACACCCTTCCTCACGTGTAGCCTCCATTTTAGGCTTACATGTAGTAATGAGGTTCAAACACTTGACCTTCCATGAAATGAGGGTCTGATACCATGTTGAACAACCAATTTTCCTAAAAGTTTAAACTTCTAAGATTTAGATCCATAATGTATATCACACTCTCCAACAAAATCTACAAGGGAAAGGTTTGCACAAAAAAAAAAAAGTGTTCAGGAAAAAAGTCTTTTAAGGCTTGGTCCAAATGCTCCTCTTCCTCAAAAATTTTGCAGTTTGACTCCTTCCAAGTACTCCAAAACAAACAAAGAGGGATCAGCTTCCAAAATCTCCTATGCCCTTTTGCATGCTAGTCCTGTTCCAGCTTAGAAGGGTTTTTCTGGTTGACTTCAAGAAAATCTACTGCACACCAAATAAAGGTAGAATAAGGTCTCAAATCTTTTCTACTTTGGTGCAATGGATTAGAATATGACTAGCTGACTCCTCCTTTAACTGCACAGGCAGCAGCTGTTGACCAATGTCCATCCCCTATTCATCTACTGATCAATTGTCAGGATCTTCTCCCAAGCAGCTTCCCACATGAAGAAATAGATCCTTAAAGGGACCCTAGAATTCCAAATCTGATTCTCTGGAAATTAATCAGAAGTAAAACTTAAGTTAAGAAAATTAGACCACTCCACTTCTTAAAGGGGCCCTAGAATTCCAAATCTGATTGTCTGGAAATTTATCAGAAGTAAAACTTAAGTAAAGAAAATAAGACCACCCTACTCCTCACTGCCTTCTAAACCAATCTGTCCTCCCTGGATCCCCGAACAGCTAGTATAAATACAATCCAGAAAACTTTCCGTTTCCCCCACCTCCCAATCATGACAATCCCTCCTAAAACAAGGGTTCCAACATCCTCTCCCATCCTCCACCACCCTAAGCTTCTCCACCCGTGCTTGATGATGCTTTACTGCTAGATTGGTATGAACTTGATGTGTCAACAATTATGATGACTTTTTGCTGTGGATTTGTTCTTTATATGGAAAAGAATATTTGTATCATCTTCTACGTATTTGCAAAAGAGTATATTCATGAGCTTTGAAGTACTTGTCATTACTTCAAATTTTGACTATTAAGCTGCAATAAAAATATATGTAGCTTAATCAGTTGAATGCGTTTATTGAAAACTTTGATTTTTAGTTTGGTCCTGTCTGTAAAACTGCAAAATTTAGCACATATGCTACATGAATCAAGTGATGAGGAAAATTATGCAGGAAAAGGTTAAAAGAACTTATCCTGTTTCTCTTGTTACCTGTCTTCAATTGTTTTCCTCATGTCAAGCTTCTGTTCCTCCTATATGCCAGAAACCCATGAATCTTCCTTCTAGCACTAATTCAGGCTATGTTTAGGCTTTGGGTGTGCTACTTCCTTGTTTAGCAATAATGACTTTTATATCTAATGTAAGCACCATTCTATCATGATAATATGCCTTGAATATATTATACACAATATCATGTATTGTTTGTTCTCACTGATGAGCTGATAATAAATTAATAATTGCTTTAGTACATATTCAAAGGATGATTTCTCATGGGATTTTTTAACAAGAAGAGGCTGGAAGCAGATTGATTGAACATCTGATGAACAAGAAATGGCTTGCTTGCTCTTTCTTATAATTTTCTTTAACAAAGAATGTCCCATCAGTTTACTGCTTTCATATGGTTGAGAAATTTTATTTTTGTATTCTGAAACCAGCAACTAAGTGACATGTTTTTCAGGTGGTTCAAACATGCTGGAGAAGCATTCATTAAAGTACCTTTCTTTGGAGCTGTCTCATACCTTACTTTGGCTGTTTCTCCATTCTGCATAACATTTGCTGTTGTTTGGGCAGTCTATCGCGATGTCTCCTTTGCCTGGATAGGTCAAGACATACTTGTAAGTATAAGTTTCTCTACTGTTTCTATAACAATGTTCATATTTTTCCATAAGTTGCTAATTTTCCAGTTATCACAAAATTATTGAAACCTTGTTTCTTGGCATGCTTTATTCAAACCTCCCCCCCAATCCCTATTTGATGATTGTAATTTGATTTTTGTAAACAACATGCAGTCATAATTTCCCTTAAAAATTTTCCTGATCAGATGCCACAAATAAAATGGTGAACCAGTTCTTTACAGCACAAGTCCTTTCTGCAAATAAAATTTTGGGTCCAATGGACTGTATTTCCCATCTAATAACTTTAACTCTGTCTCACTTTATGATATCAAGTGGCTCCTCTGTCTGTCTGTCTCTCTCTCTCTCTCTCAATAAATGTTAGATATTGAGGATGAGTGTGGTAGCCCCACTCATTATGTTTCACCTCCTGGTTTTTCATTGCTCTAACTTAAATTTCTAAGGTGGATATTGGAGAGCAATAATTCATTCTTCATTCTCATGATTCCAATCTTTGTTTTCCAGTGGTACACACTATTTCATTGAACATAAAAGAGCTCACATAGTTGACAACATGTGCCTTGCTTGTCAAAGTTCTCTTCTAAATCCTCTTTCTGAATACTGATGTAGCTATTTCATATATTCACAGTACCATAGTAATGAACAGGAACTTTTAACTGGATGTTAAGTATGAGGAAAAGGCTTATTTTGGGCTTTATTAATCTATTTTCTGGAGAAGATTATGGAGGTAATTAGATGGGTGGACTTAAACAACTGATCTCTTTTTCCTCTTCAATCAGGGAATTGCACTAATTATCACAGTTCTTCAGATCGTACATATACCTAATCTCAAGGTAATGATTCAAACTCATTTAGATTTATTGGTTGGAAATGACTAATTGTGGGCATGCATGAACCATTTCCAGTGCTTGGTAAAAGTACTTGTTCGTTATTATGGCCATGACACAAAGCAGGTAATGTGGACTTGAAGAATTTGAAAATCCAGAGAGATATAATTGTTGCAAAAGAAAATTTAGGTAATTATGGTAAGCAATATGCTAGCTTGTGTAATCATATCTTGAATATTAATATTTGATTCTTGAGCTGTTCAGGCTCTATCAAATTGTTCTTTGAAAGTATTTATAATTAGATTTTTACACTAGAGAAATTCTTTTCCCTTTTTTTCCCCTTTACATGTAACTTGGACATAATGTATGGTAATTTGGACATAGTTCTTTACAAAGACATGGATTGTTGATGTACCAAGTAAGAAGCTTTTGCAAACAGAAAGTTTGTTATTGCGAGAAAGAAGTTTGTAGTTTGAAAACATCATTACTGTTTAAGTGACAATAATATTCATATAGAAAAAGGTGTATTTGAAATGTTGACAGTATCATTCTAAAAATATTTAAAATTTTATGGTACTTTATGCATTTGTCATAATGTTTCTCTATGTTGCCGATATAGCTGTTACTATTGAGTAACCAAACTGCTCTTAGTGAATCTCCAGAATTTTTTGTTATCCACCTCAGTCAAGCTCATTCACTAGCCTAAACAAGCTGAGTTTGAGCTTGAGTTCCAAGCATGGCTACTGCAGAAACCAGTTCGTAGGACATTGACACTTCACCTTACATCAAAAAGACTTTGATCCACCTCAGTCAAGCTCATTCACTAGCCTAAACAAGCTGAGTTTGAGCTTGAGTTTCAAGCGTGGCTACTGCAGAAACCAGTTCATAGAACACTGACACCTCACCTTACACCAAAAAAGACTTTTATCTTAAACCGGTTCATAGAATGTTGACACTTCACCTTACACCAAAAAGACTTTTATATTGGGTCCCCAATCCTTAGTTTGGGGATTCCAACAAAGGGCCAGCCAGACAGTCCAGTATTCAAGTTGGCTTATTCACACGCTTTACAATAGCAACCTTTCTAAGTTCAAATTCTTAAGTTTATGCTGTGCTGTGGTTTTATTTGGTTTTGGAGATCTCATGATTTTTTTTTTTTTTTTTTTTTCCCCTTAAGTCATGAAAGATTCCCAAACATTTTTGTCCTTATTTAGGGAGAGGTGATTGCATTGACACCTTTTGGCTTCTTAGTTTGTCAAATAATGCTCATAATTGAAACGTATTTGTTACTGGTTGTTGATCAGTTTTACTTGGTATCACAAGTTATAGATGAAATGGTTCAAGATCAATATTACAATGATATCCCTGGCTAGCAAATGATTGTTCTTCTGACAGCAGTTTGAGTGTTTTGTGAATCAGGTGGGTACAGTTCTTCTTAGTTGTGCCTTTTTGTACGACATCTTTTGGGTGTTCGTTTCTAAAAAGCTGTTCCATGAAAGTGTGATGATTGTGGTAAGTACTGCTTTTTTCACCCATATGCTAGACCATGGTTATTGTGGTTCAAATAATGTGCAGACTTTCAAATACTAAAAAGCATTATAAATTGGTCATGTTTTTTTATATAGGTAGCTCGTGGTGATAGAAGTGGACAGGATGGTATTCCTATGCTACTGAAGATCCCCCGCATGTTTGATCCATGGGGCGGTTACAGCATCATTGGCTTTGGTGACATCCTATTACCAGGACTGCTAATAGCATTTTCACTTAGGTCTAAGCTCTGCAGCCTTTTCTCATTGCAAGAATTTTGCTCCTATTTGTGCTTTTACTTGCAGGACATCAACTTCAATAACATCCTAGGCAGCTTCTTTAGTCAACAGATTCTTGTTGCAAATTTGGCAGATCTTTTAAAATTTGTTGTGTGTTTTTATTTGTAAAGAGATGTTAATCTACATAAACACTAATTTGTCAAACTATAAAAAATCGGTTAATCTCAAAACACATCCAGATAATTCGATCAGAAAACCCAACAACCTCTTGGTGCATTTTCAGAAATTTTTTTGTCCTCTCTTTTCATGCATTTTCCTTATTATATCTAAATGCTCCAGTGCTCCATTTAAATTTCTGAGAAATGGAGAGGAGAGAACAACTTTAACTGGTTGTAAATCCCAATTTTTGGTTTTTCTCCATTGGCAATCAATTGAATAGTTGTAAGTTAGAAATGTTTGAGGAAGCAGTGAGAGCAATTTTCTCATAATTTTCCAGAATGAGCTCTGAATTTAATCAATAATGTGGGTTCTTCTTGCAGGTATGATTGGCTGGCAAAGAAGAATATCCAAACTGGATACTTTTTGTGGGCAATGTTTGCTTATGGATTAGGTAAAGTAGCAATAATTGAATCAACCTTTTTCCGGTTAATAATATACCAAGTATATGATTCATTAACAAAGGATAGAAGATTAGCAGCTGGAAATGACATAATATTTCCCGTAGTTTTATCACTGGACCCTTTATTTAGCTGGATTTTATTCTTTTGTAATGCCTCATTTAACGTATTTTGAACTGGTAGGTCTTCTCATCACATATGTGGCACTGAACTTGATGGATGGGCATGGCCAACCGGCACTCCTATACATCGTGCCATTCACACTGGGTAATTCTCTGTCACAGGCAGCAAATGCAACCCGATTGAACTGCAAAACCGATTATATCTTGCAATTAGCTTATCATGAATTCACACACTGATGCAGGAACCTTTTTGACACTGGGGAGGAAGAGAGGTGATCTCAAGAACCTATGGACAAGAGGAGTTCCAGAAAGACCCTGCCCCCATGTCCAACACGAACACAGTCAAGAATTCGCTCAAGAATTTAATGAGGAGAAGTAATGCCCCCATTTTCGTCCTATGTCGAAAGTTATCAGGTGTCTGGTAAAGAACCCAGCTGCTGAAAGCTAAGTAGAGGGCATCTCTGTATGATTTGGGGTTTGTTTCCACTTGAAATACCCTAGGAATGATCTTTAAGTAAAGAACAATGTGTATTAGACAGTAATGGACATTCCATGATCTGGTTTTGGATACCATGGTTTTTCTTGCCTTTCTTGCTTTCACTGGGTTTTCACCATCAGTGCCTTTGGGGAACTGCAACTGCCTTTTCTGGCTTCATGAATCATAATAATGTAAGCATGTACCACTTTTCTTGAGCTCAAGGCCACCCTGCAGGTGAAATTTCACATGGGCTTTCCACAAAAGCCTCCCCTTGAATTAAAGCTGACATCTTTGAACTGAAACACAACTATTAAAATGTATAAACAAAACTTTTGTGCTGTTTAGTTCAAGAAAGAAAGAAAGAAAAAAAAATGCAGAGAGTAAAAATATATGAAAGAAAATTAATATAATTAAAATTGATTATAAATTTATGTATTTTAAAATTATTTAGTCTTAGTATATAAAAATAATTTAATAATTTAAATTTATTTTTCTCTTATTTTTTATCTAATCAAGCATAGGTTTAAATGTGACACTCAAAGAAAAACAAGTTTTTTATTTAATTAAAATTTTGGGTTTTAATTTTTTTTAACAAAAAAAAATATTTTAAATATAAATTTAATCATACATAATTATTTATGTTTTTACTTTTTTTTTGCTATTAAAAGTATAAATTAAAAATTATCCCATAAATTTTTTGAAGGCTTTCTCGTTGCTATTATCCAAAGGGCTTTGGAAAAATAAAATGAGTTGTTTTTTGAAAATTCTATTCTCATTTTAAAAATGAGAATTTTCAAAAATACCTAAGTTTGGGACAAAATAATAGAATATTATTAAAATTAAATATTATATCCATCTAAAATTCAGTACCCACATGATTGAGCCGCCAACAAATTAGAAAACAAGCCATTTCATAATATTCCCAAGAGAAGATGCCCTATCCCTTATCTTGAACGCAAAATACCCAAAAATAAAAATAATAATAATAATAATAATAATAATAATCACACATTTTTCACCTTGAGTACCACTTGGAGATTGCTATCCTTCACGAGTCAAACGAATCCTCTGGGTTACTACCACGTGTCCTCCAGCCCAAATTTTGGAAAATCGTGTGGCTGCTTCTCGATGAATCCTCAAATGGGTCGGTGTGTCCAGCCACCAGATAGGTGCCACGCGGACAGAGACTGATGTGAGAGGTTGAAAAACAAAAAAATTTGATTTGGAATTTTGTCATTTTCCACGTAAGAAATGGTTGGCATGGGGCCCATTAGGAGTGCGGAGGTGGGGCCATGGGCTGCATGTGAGACCAGTGGGGCATCCCATGAGTATGAGTTGTCCACCATGATAGGCTTCCCTACTTTTTATTTAGAAAAAGTGAGAAGATTGCAATGAAGATTTGGCCCACCATTTAGGGGTTGGGCAAAGACTAAAAAATTGGGAAAATGAAGGGCATGTGGTCCTCCTTTTATTCTTGTTCATCATGCTGGCTTCATGGAAATTGGGGCCTAATTTTTTATATTATTGGGTTAGGGTCTTGGACAGCCTATTGTTCATTAATCATGTTGTATAAGTTAGGATCATATGCCATTATCTACTTTATTTAAATAAATGGGTTTGTTTTTCTCTTTCAATAGATTTAATATAAAATATTTATTTATTATATTTTCTTGAAGGAAAAGATAAAGATCGGAAAAGATTACATTATGGATTCGATATAATGTCAAATTCATGACTCTGATAGTTAGAATTGTACAGTAGAAATCGAAATCATTTGATAAAAGTATCAATGCTTGATGTCAAAATTATACATATAAAAGTCAAAAAAGTAAGTAATAAGAATTAAGTTATTAAATAATAAGATGTTTTGGTCGTTGGTATTATTAAGTAACGACATCCCATTAAACACATAAAAGTTTGTTGATAACCAATTTTTCGATATTGCAATGAAATATAATCCTTTTATACCATGATAAACCTTTAAAGATTGTACTTGAAATGTGCAATTTTAATGTTTCCGATGATAATAGTATTCACCTTTTTGTTAAAAAAATAATTTAAAACACTTTTAGATGAAATGTTAACTTTTAACTTAAAAGGTGGATTAAGTTTTATGAAGTACCAATAAGTCAATAAATGAATCATTTTTATTAAATTTTTCTCTCATGTTTCTTAACTCTTTTTGTTTGGGATTTCAACTATTCACTTTAAGAAGTTGGAGTTTAAGTTGTAGTTTTTTTCAAAAAAAAAAAAAAATCATTAAATATGAAATAAGTTTCTATATAAAATAATATATATATAATAGCATATTATTGACTCCAATATTTAAATATTTTAATTTGTAGTAGATTGGTAAAATAGCTTTTGGTTTGATACTTAGTTATAAAGTTTTTTTTCTATAAATGCCTTTATGGATAAATAATTTTTTTATGTTCTTTTTATAATAAAAAAACATTTTTTTAAAAGTATTTATCAAGTACAAACTCAAGAATTTAGATTTTTGAAGGTGATTTAAAATTTTGTCAAATCATCAACTTTTTGCAAAAAACAAAAGAAATAAAAGGAAAATACTTTCAAGTGTTCCACGCATATTTGGTAACAGTTTTCAATAACACTTTTAAAAAATAATTTTTAAGAATAATTTTTAAAAATTATTTTATGATATTTTATAAAATATTTTTAAATATATTTTAAAAATACATTTTATGTCTAATGTTTTATTTTTAATCATTCTATATATTTACTTAATTATTTTTAAAACAATTCTCATAAAATAAATGAAAAAAATATAAAACAACTAATAGATATATTTTGATAATTATTTTTATTGTCAAATATACTTTCTCGGTTTTTTAATAAATAATTTGTTTAATAAAATTAACTTAATAATATAAAAACTAAACTTAAAAAAAGAGTATTTGAAGTAAAGATGAATCTAAATATAACAAATGTTTGAGCATATGACATTTTTATTAATAGTGTTTTTATAATTTAAGATTTTATCAAATGTTTGATTTTCTAAAGAAAAAAAATTCAGACTTTTATTGAATAGAAAATGTCAAAATATTTTATTTAATTATATTGATTAATATCAATAAATTATTTTTAATTAAATATAAAAAATAAAAATATTTAATTTTTTTTTACTGAGTTAAAAAACAAAAGCTACCTAATTCTGGTCCAAAAGGGGGTTTTTAAATTTATAATATGTACTAGGATTAATCTTTCATACCAAACAAATAATTTTCCTCTCTACAAACTTTCAATTCTTTTAGCCTATGATTAATTTGTTGAATAATGGGCATAAAAATATACTAAAATATGTCACCTTTCCAACTTCAAGTAGCACATACTCCATGGTGTGGGCCCCATGAAGGTTAGGTCAGGGTGCAACCACTCACGATAGAAAATGGTCCCATTTTGAAGCCAGTACGATGTGACAAGGGTGATGAAATAATATTCCATTTATTTATTGAGATAGAATATCATATCTTATAAATGTAATAGATATAAATATAAATATAGCCGTTACCCCATGTGCTTTTCCCTCTTGCCTTTCACTTTCCTAACGGCCACATAACGGCCCTTTTTTCTCAGCCACTTGATTTTTCAGTTTTTTTGGTTTGTACTCTTTTTCTGTGGCTCTGATTCTCCTACCGTTGCAGGGAAACTCAATGTGGAAAAGTTGAAACAATTCAATGTTTTCATCAGCTTTAGCTTGTTTCAAAAAAAAAAAACCCTAAATGATTTATGTTTTTTTTTTTTAACTCGATTTTTCAAAAGACGGTTTTACTCGAAATTTAAAAATAAAGTAATTATTTTTTATATTATAATTATTATTATTTTTTTTAAAAAAAAATACATGCTGAAAACCCTAATGTCAAGGATTGTGACAAAATGATAAATTAGGAGGTTATTTATTCATACACGGCAGGAAAAAAAAAAAAAAGAAGAACCAAAAATTTAGGTTATGAAGAAAATTTGACTCAATGAGTGGTGAGATGGGCAGCCAGGTGGTCCCTATTCCTAATTTGCACTAGGCTCCAACCACATGGCACTATTGAATTAGCTGTTTCTACGCTAGTGGTGGGCTACTTCAATTTTCATGACTATTTTGTCCTCTATTCTTTTCTTATTTCCATTATTGTCCCTGACACACTTTTACTCTGATTAGGTGAATCAGATGGTCCAGGACAGCTAATCAACCCGCTTCAGAGTTTCAAAACAGAAAAAAAGAAAAAGAAAAAGAAATTATAAAGCTGACACTGAAGAGGATAAGAACAAAAGAGCCAATCAGAACCTGTCAACATCCTCTGTTCTTTCCAGAACAATCCTCAAAACCCTAATTCCCTTTACCAATATTTAACATAAATAAATAAATAAATAATAATAATCATCATGATTAGAAGGATATTGGATTTAAAAAAAAAAAAAATTAAGCACTACCCATTAAATTTTAAGGCAAAAGGATGGGGTTTCCATCTATAAATCACCAAAGCACTGGCCTTTCTCACAACTTCGCAAGCTTGCTTTGAGTGGTGCTGAGTTGCAGAGCTTAGGAGAAAGGATTGTTGAGAGAGAATGGAGGGGAAGGAAGAGGATGTTAAGCTTGGAGCCAACAAGTTCACAGAGAGGCAGCCGTTGGGCACAGCTGCTCAGACGGACAAGGACTACAAGGATCTACCACCAGCACCCTTGTTTGAGCCCGGGGAGTTGAAGTCATGGTCTTTTTACAGAGCCGGGATTGCTGAGTTCATGGCCACTTTCCTGTTTCTCTATATCACCATTTTGACTGTTATGGGTGTGAAAAAGTCACCCACCATGTGTGCCAGTGTTGGTATTCAGGGGATTGCTTGGGCTTTTGGTGGTATGATCTTTGCCCTTGTCTACTGCACTGCTGGTATCTCAGGTGTGCACCACTGCCCTTCTTCCTTCCTCAGCCTTTCTTTAGCTTTTTCTGTTAAACACTTTACTGGGTTGCTCTAAGTTCTTCTTCTTCCTTTAGCCTTCTGATGTGGGTTGCTCTTAGTGTGTTTTTTAGCATCTGATGGAAGTTTTGTGTGGTTTGTTGTCTCAGGAGGACACATCAACCCAGCTGTGACCTTTGGTCTGCTACTGGCGAGGAAGCTGTCTCTTACCAGGGCGATTTTCTACATCATAATGCAGTGCCTTGGTGCCATCTGTGGCGCTGGTGTTGTTAAGGGCTTTGAGGGTTCCCAATCATATGAGGTGTTGGGTGGTGGAGCTAACGTTGTGAATTCTGGCTACACCAAGGGTGATGGCCTTGGTGCTGAGATTGTTGGCACCTTCGTTCTTGTTTACACTGTCTTCTCTGCTACTGATGCCAAGAGAAACGCCAGAGACTCTCACGTCCCTGTATGTATTCTCTTATTTCTTTCTCAACTTCATGAGATCATCCTTGTTTCATATTATGATTTTGCTTTCCTTGAATCTTATTTTTTGTTTTTTCTCATCATTTTTGGGTTCTTGATTCTTGGGGATGGGTGGTATCTTGTTTCACGATCCTTGCAAGTGGATTTTCTTGGTATCTTTGCTTGATCTGTCTCTGTAGTCTTGACTGTTTGGTATCTTTACTTGATCTAGTATCTGTCGACTGTTATCTGCTTTCAACTTCTCTTTATCTTGTGATGCGGTTTGTAAAGAAGTTGGATTCTTCATGAACTTTCCAACTTGTGAGTTTTCTTTTAGATGGTTGCAAAACATAATCTCTAGATGGGTTTTCCTTTTGTTAATAGTCCATGGAAGCTCTTCAGTCCTTGTTCTTGTGAACTGGTGCTTGGTTTTTGATATGTTCTTAGACCTTCTGGAATTTTCATTAAGGTAAGCTGGTTTTGAATAAAATTGGTGGTTTTCTGAAACGGAACTTGTGAGTTTTCTTTTAGATGGTTGCAAAACATAATCTCTAGATGGGTTTTCCTTTTGTTAATAGTCCATGGAAGCTCTTCAGTCCTTGTTCTTGTGAACTGGTGCTTGGTTTTTGATATGTTTTAGACCTGGAATTTTCATTAAGGTAAGCTGGTTTTGAATAAAATTGGTGGTTTTCTGAAACGGAAATAGTTCCATTACTGTTGACTTGTAGTGGATGTTTGGTAGCAGGTAAGGATGGGATGTGATCTGAACTGGGCGGGGGGGTAGGTCCGGTAGGACAAGACAAATGGGGGCCTTATCTCTTTGCCAAGGAACCATAATGATACTTCCATGTGCTTTGTTGTCTTATAGTGAAGTAAAATAAATGGGTAACATGGATATCTTGTGCGCTAAATTATCTGTTCATGGACCTCATGCTGCAGCATATGTCATTTTTAGTTGGTCTTGTGTCTCTGTGTGTGTCTCTACGTGTTGTTTCGTGGTCCCTTGCTTGGAAGACTTGTCATGATTTTACACAAACTGGGCATCCGACTCACCAAACTCTAAGTAAGCTTGTCTCATGATACAAGCACGGACATTTAAAACTTTGTTAGCTCAGAAGGCATTACTAGTGAGAAATCATGTGTTCTTCACTGTGTCCGCTGTCCTTCATGTAGTTGTGTCAAAACCCCACCATAAATGCAACGGATGGTAGGATGTTTTGTTTCTTCTATTTGGGTCATTGAGACCTTGAAATTTTATACTTGCCATCTGGTTTCAATGTTCTGTTTCGGCTATCAGGACATACCGCATCGGGTGGTTCCCTAATCCATTACATTGAGGAGAGAAAGAGGGGATATGATTCATATGGAATAATTCATTCTATCATTTCCAAAGTGATACTGTGACACAAGTTTGGGGTTTTGAAAATAGTTTTTGTGTTATATTCTGCTCATTTCCTATGGGGGTTTTTGGAGAAGTTTAAACATATAATCTTATTTTGATTAATATATACGATGGGCAAACTAATTGGGAGATTCATTGGATGATTTTGAGCCTTTGCCAAAAAAAAAAAAATGGTTCCTGTACTCAAAATAGCAAATTTTCTTGGATTAAAACTCTATCCCACTCGCTCTTGTCTGAGTTGAAATTTTCTTTGGTAGTTAGAGGGTAGTAACCATTACTAGAAATGTGAACAAGTCCCATACAAATCTTGAGTTACCCTAACCGAAATTCTTGAATATATGCAGATTTTGGCCCCCCTCCCCATTGGGTTTGCAGTGTTCTTGGTTCACTTGGCCACCATCCCCATCACAGGAACTGGCATTAACCCAGCCAGGAGTCTTGGAGCTGCTATCATCTTCAACAGAGAGCATGCATGGGATGACATGGTAAGTGTTTTGATGAGCAAAACAAAAAAAAACCTAAGGAATTGATCCTCTGATGGTTAAATTGAGTTTCAGTTCAAGTTCTTATTGTGACTTTTTTTCTCTTGCTTTCAGTGGATCTTCTGGGTGGGACCCTTCATTGGAGCTGCTCTTGCTGCCATGTACCAGCAGATAGTCATCAGAGCCATTCCATTCAAGAGCAGGGCTTGAGACTTCCATCTCCTTTCTCTTTTTTGGCCTTTTTACCCCTTTTCTCTGTTGTGCATTTTGTTTCTCTCATGTGGATTTGGTGTTTAATGTACTCCTACTACCTAAGTGTGTAAATTATTGAGTATTCTTGTATTATTATTAAGTATGTTGGACCCCCCCTTTGAATGAAGAATTCTTTTATCCTTCCCTGCCCATAGGCATAAATATCCATGAGTATCTATTTTTGTGGCTTTGCTGTAATCAACTAGAATTATTTTGTGATTTGTGTTGAAATTCATCGACATAAGAGGATAAGTGGACAGAGACAAGCTCAACAAAATAAATATGATAAGGCAGTAGGTGGAGAAGGGGCGGGTATGGGTCTAAAGATTAGGCAATGGGCCGCCAGAAAAGGACAAAAGAAGAGATACAAGAACCCAAAAAAGAGATGATCATACCAAGGGCTGTCCCAACAAAATGTTAGAAAGACACTACTTACTGCTTTATTAGCTCCTTTTCACTCATGAAGATTCAAGCTTGTTTCCGCCCATTGGGAACTTGGAATGTGGTTTGAAATTTCATTAAAGAGTCCATTTTCATTGGATTAAAAAATGAATTTTGTTTTTGGATTAACTAATCTAAACCCTTCGGTTTCCCCCTCCATTGGTTTTTCATCCCTTGGCTGCCAGGCTAAACTCCAAATCCCATACTATTGCTTAAAAAAAATATCCATCCCCCCATTCTGATCACTAAACCCCCTCCATTGGTTTATCATCCCTTGACTGCCAGCCCAAACTCCAAAGCCCATACTATATTGCTTAAATTTATTAATTTTATATGATTCTGATCACTTCAAATTTTGTAAAAGAAATTATCTAGATCTTCAGTCGTTACAAAAGATTTATATGTATGATTAAAATAAATAAATTAGAACTAAAATCATGGTATTTGTTTATTTACTTATTTTTGAAAGGAAAAAGAAAAAGAAAAATGGAAAGAAATGAAATTATATAGGAAAATTATTATGCTTTTCCTCGTGGAAAACACGAATCCACATTTCACGTCACCATTAAAGCCTTGAAAGTGCCCTCATTCAACTATGTCTTCATTGGACACAGACCAAAATAAATAAATCTATATCTGTGTTTGGTTTCTAAGAAAATCTGCAAAAGAAAATGTGGATTTTTGGGAGAAAAGGGCCATCTGGGTTCTCAGCATGTTCTACAGCTGAGGAAGTTGCTCAAGGAATTGATGGAAATGGCCTCACTGCTGTTGTTACAGGTCTTTTTCCTTATCTGGGTTTTCCTTCGTTTTCTCTTTCCCTCTGTTTTTAGGCTTGTTTGGTTGTTGAGAAAATGGATAGAAAATAAATTTAATTTTAATTTTAATTTTTTATGTTATTTTGTATGAAGCTTCATTTCGCTGGTAGCTTTATTGTTCATTTGGTAGTTTCTAGTATTAATATTTTCAGTTTCTTATCGGGATTATGAATAAAACTGTTTGCGTTGACTGCCAATTGCAATTTACAATTTTTGGGATTGAAGCTTCGTGTCAAGAAGTTTTGCAACCCTGTGATTTTGATTACTTTCTGCGACTGGGTTTTGATTCTCGGTGGTGTATATGCAGTACGATGGGTCAACAACGGGTTATTTATTAGTTAGGGCATCCAGATCAAGTCTGGTCATTTTCATTGGTTGGTACTCTGTTCGTTCATATGAAATCAGCAAACTGATTATTCATTGCTCATTATTGATTCTGTAGAATTGTTGAGGTGTTGGGCTGACAATCTCAAATTGTTAGAGACTTCTCATCTTTAATGAAAAGATGGGAAATGTAATAGGTGTTAATTAATTGGGGATTTCTGTGGTGTCAGATGGTATGCTTATCAAATGGGATGGCTAGCCTGGAAATCAAATTCAAAGAATCAATTGGTTTAATGAAAGCTGTTATTTTCAAAAAAAAAATTCTTAGCCCTAGAGAAGGCTGCTGTTGCACTCATTAATGGTTAGGCGATTAGTGGTTTTACTTGCAGAGATATCGTGCCAATCACTGACTGTGAAGCAATCACTCTTCCAGCGCCTAGAATATTTTTTTCCCCACTATGTGGTATCACTTGAACTGGTTCTTAAGCTTCTGGGATCTCAGAAAATGTCTCTGATGATACTGCTGCTTTTTCCAATTAATGCCCTCTCCATTGACAAGTGGGAGGCTCAGGGGATTGCATAGAACCTGGAAGATTGCTAATGTTTGTCTTTAGCCTTATGAGTGGTCTTTGAGGCTTCATTGCATCTTCATTTTACCTAATACATAGTCTTACAAAACTGTGGGCCTTTTCTCTTTTGGAGTGGTAGCTTAATCTGAAATTTATTTGTTAGCTTCATTTCTTTATATTTCTATATTTATTACTTTTTCTGAGTCTTTTCTTGTGATATATTTCCGGAGTCGAGGTGAATTTTTTTTATTTTTTATTTAAAAAAAAGGTGACCCTGAGAACAACATGTTGACATTACCCCAACTATTTACTCTCCTGTGCTTTCACTTGAACAAATGGGGAAAACTGCAATATATCATATTTCAGTGCTCATATTCGATGTAATTTCAGGAGCTTCAAGTGGCATTGGCACAGAGACATCTCGTGTTCTTGCATTGCATGGTGTACATGTCATTATGGCGGTAAGGAATATGGATGCTGGTAGGAATGTCAAGGAGACGATACTTGAGGAAATCCCCACTGCTAAAGTTGATGTTATGGAGTTAGATCTCAGCTCACTGGCATCAGTGAGGAAATTTGCATCTGAATATAAGTCCTTGGGTCTTTCCCTGAACCTTCTCATGTATGAAAACTAAGTTGGAGTTATTTTTAATAGTCATCTCTCCCTCTCTCTCCCCGTGTGTGTTTGTTGTTTTGTTGATAGATAGAACTTTCAACGTACAAAGAAAAACCAATTTGTGGAACTGCTCTGCCTCCCTACCACAGGCTTTTTCTCTTACACTTGCACACACATAGCTTCTGCTCCTCTTTCTTTTGAAAATTCAGGAATGATATTGTCTTTTTTTATTTGGAAGTAACAATGCAGGGGTTATGGCCACTCCATTCCTGCTTTCCCATGACAACATAGAGCTGCAGTTTGCAACCAACCATTTAGGTATGTTTCATTGAAGTTTTCTGACAGTAGTTGTTATAATATGTAAACTTCTTGGTGGAAAAAAAAAAATTTATTCATGGGGAGCGGGTCGAACAGCTTCTAGCTTTCAGAATTTCAGTTACAGGGTGCCTCCTTTTTGTCATTTTTCTGGTAAATTAGAAAAACCCTGCAATGTCTGCAGTTGACATGTAAACAAAATGTTAGTAGAGGTTGGCTATATAAATGGGGAGGAAAAAATATACACAAAAGTATAAAGATGACCTGGCACTATGAGGTACTGGCTAATAAGGATTGGATACAGCCTCAGTAAATATCTGAAATTGGGATTTCATGAGGTGTATGATTGCAGGAGTACCAAGAAGATATTAAATTAACTCCATGTGCCATTTCTCTACCTCTACTAAACTCTCTTTGGCATCAAAGATACTGTAACTTGGTTCCATGCCTGCTAGAAACAGAAGGAAAAGAGATATCTTTCATAATATATACCCTTTGTGTTCCTGAGCCTTCAAGTACCAACTACCCAGTAAGGCTTCAAAATTCTTGCTACCTGCACTTTTAATCAATTCCAAAGAATCAAGAGGATCTTTAGACATAAAGCTTATCCCAGAATTGGAAATGTTCATGCCTCTTTGCATGAAAAATCTTCATATAAGCTCTACTTGTAAGCTTTCTTCTCTGAAAATATTTATAACTTTGACATTGAATGAGACACTCCTCTTCAAATCCTTAAATGGCTACAACCTAACATGTAATGCAATAATTTTTTTTTTTGCAGGTCATTTTCTTTTGACCAACCTTTTGCTGGAAACCATGAAAAATACAGCACGTGAAAGTGGCAGAGAAGGAAGGATTGTAAATGTTTCATCAGAAGGTCATCGGTTTCCCTACAGTGAAGGAATTTGTTTTGACAAAATCAACGACGAGTCAGCGTAAGACTCTGCTAGCAACCATTATATGAATCTTGCATCTTGTTACTAATGGTGTTGATTTCCTGTAGTAATTTTTTGGTGGTATTATGATGTGTTTCTATGATTTAAAAAGTTGTCAAGTAGTACTTTTTCTCAATTCTTTTTTACTATTTACAGATATAACAGTGTATACGCTTATGGACAATCAAAGCTTGCTAACATATTGCACGCTAATGAGCTTGCAAAGCGCCTGCAGGTACTCTATATATTTATCTTCATCAATTAATCATCCAAAATATTAGCATTTCAATAGTCGTGCCTAACCCTAAAATATCCTTGTCAAGATCCTTTTTATGATGTAGATTCGATTTGCAGAAACATGTTCTGTTTCTTTTCTAAATATCAAGCTGCAGAAGCCGTAAATATGTTCTGTTTCATCACTGGAAATATTTACAGGTTTTCAGTATTTACTTCTACTGTCTTTTCAAATGTTTATTCCAAGAAACTGTCTATCAACAGTTAGTTTTTGCTTCATGATTGGACAGCTTCTAAAACCCTCAGTGCTTGGGGTTCATTATGGTAATACTTGTATGCAAGTGCAACTACCTCACTGCCATTTCCTGCCAAAGTCTTAGATGATGGCCCTGGAGAGCCCTACTGGGGAAACTGGTTACCTGGGAAACAACATTCGTTTTCCTCCGTGAGGATGCAGTCATTTGTCTGCATTTCATGGAGATACTGTGATATTGC